>JACEGR010004275.1:0-89775 GCA_014170235.1 Listronotus bonariensis
ATTACATTATTATTGTTACTTTTTTTTCGCTCTAAAAAATAATGTTATTAAAGGACGTCGCACAATTAGCATTGCGAATGGCTTTTGGATGGAATATCCCAAAATTTTAATATGTTGTATATGATTTCTTAGTAACTTTTTGATATGTTATTTCGGAGATGTAGGTAATTATCGATCTATTTTTTCAAAACCACACATATCAATTAAACTCACACATGATAGGTTCTGAACCATGTTTTTTTTGGGTTTGCATAAAGTAGGTACCCAATTCTTATATTTTGGCAATTCAAATTAGGCCAGTGATGTAGTAAGCATTTGAAAAATTAAAAATGAAGATTATTTTTTAGAAAATATTTTCAATATGATATTCTTTTAATCTTTAGATACGCCACTGGCCTAATTTAAAAGACAAATTAAATTCATAGTTCAAAACCTATCATATATTAGGCATTAGTTTAATTATTATGTTTGGTTTAAAAAAAAAGATTGATAATTTTATACGTTTACAGTAGCATAATCTGCTTTGACCTAGATAGCCTAGCCACACTGTTTCTCCAAAGACTTTCAAGCAACATATCAAAAATATTTAATCGTTTTTCGTTTTTTATCTCAAATATTATGAAAAATTGCTTTTTTCTAGATATTTTTTATAACTTTTATGTTTGTGCCGCCACTGAGAACGACGTAAGTCCAATATAAAAATATTTTGTACAGAGTTAAATAGCCCAATTCTCTACCTAAAAATCGGCGAAAAAAGTTGCCTCTTTTTGTAGGTAAAATAGGAAAAAAGACAAAACCAGTTTTAGTGGTAGGTTTTTTCAGCATTTTGTATTTTAATTCTAAAACACCCTGTATAGCTTAGACGTGGCCATATGGAGTGTGATTTTTGTTTAATCCATATATCTCAAATACGGCTACTTAAATGTAATTTTACCACGTGTAGCTTTTTTTGTAAAATAGAGTGAATTTCTTTAATGCTCCCTCCCCTCTTATTTCTGAAACGGATTAATTTAGAAAAATAAAATTTTGGGATATGAAATTGATGCATAAATACTATATTTTAAAATGAAATTGGCAGATAAAAATTTTAAAATCGACCTGGGTGTCATATTTTGAAGAAAAAATAAAAATAAAAGGGGGTCTTGTGGCACATTATTTTAAAGCTCCCGACGAGTACTTTATAACCAAAGAATATAAAGTTAATACCTTTACCTAATACAAAATTTCGGTACTTTAAAAATTACCTAAATACCCGATTTGGATAGTCATATTTCCAAAACTAATAAAGTTAGATGTATATTATTTGGTGTTTTTCTTCAAACTCTTTAAAAGATTTTTTAATGGTGATACTGGTGAAAATATACAGGGTAGAAAAAAAGTATATATTTTTTTAATGAAGCACCCTGTAAAATATATTATCATTAAAAGATCTTTAAGAGAGCTTTACAGAAATATAACATTAAGTACATTTAACTTTATTAGTTTTGGAAATATGGCCATCTAAATCAGGTATTTAGGTAATTTTTAAAATAAAGCCATTTTGTAGTAGGTAAAGCTGTTGATATATATTCTAGGGTTACAAAGTACTCATCAGGAGCTTTAAAATGATGTATCACAAGACGACCCTTTTCTTTTCATTTTTTCCAAAAGAGCGCCCAGTCGCCATCTTAAAATTTTCATCTGTCAATTTCACTTAAAATATAGTTTTTATGCATAAATTTTATATTTTGAAGTTTTACTTTA
Source organism: Listronotus bonariensis (assembly GCA_014170235.1). NCBI lineage: Eukaryota > Metazoa > Arthropoda > Insecta > Coleoptera > Curculionidae > Listronotus > Listronotus bonariensis. Next base: position 1,744 of record JACEGR010004275.1, read on the forward strand.
TTAAATTAATCCGTTAAAAAATAAAAGGGAAGGGGGACATTAAAAGAAATGCACTGTATGTAAAAGAATTAGCATTTTGATCCAAACGTCAAAATGGTATACGGATATTTAATCAACATAAGTTTTAGTGGGCAATAGGCCAAATTGTAGAAATTTAAAAGGAGTGTCTAAAAAACTATGAAAATATTCAAAGTTTAGCACCCTGTAGATCATAAACAAATCCCTAAAAACAATCAAATATGTCATATTATAAATAAAATTGGATTAGCTCTTGATACAAAAAAAAACAATATGTCGTATGTCTTTTTTTCTTTCTTTATCTTTGGACAAACCACGAAGGCCAAAAGCCATAACACTAACGTACCGTGGGTGTCTTAAGCGAGGTAAGAGGGAGTTTGTTGACACGGGACTTAAATACTTAAAGATTTGGGGGGAAGGAAAGACCTCCGCGGGCAGCAGGTTCCACAATCTAGAAACTCTAGGGATAAAAGAACGAACAAAGTGAAAAGTTTGGGGCCTGTTCAGTTGGACCGTATAGGGATGCATACGCTCGGAACCACGAGTTTCTCTGTTTGGAACCGTGAGTGGAGAAACTATACTGGACAGTTCTTCAGAGCAGAAGCCATGGAAGTACCTATAAAAAGCGATAAATCCCCCACAGTTCGGCGATGGGCAAGAGAGGGAAGCCCTTCTGTAAGTGAAGGATCATTAATAAGACGAATAGCTCTTCTTTGAATAGAATCAAGAATGCTTAGGGTTGTAAGGGACGCCATGTCCTAGATATGAGAACAATATTCCAAGGGAGGTCGGATTTGGGACACATATAAAGTGTATAAATTAGAAGCGGAAAAATACTTTTGGCTCGAAAGAGAAATCCAAGCTTTTTTGAAGCTGCCGTGGCTATAGATACAATGTGCTTATGCCAGTTAAGGTTACTTTCAAACGTGACCCCTACAAGATTGAAGGTGTCTTTGCTCTGTAAAACTTGGCCGCTCATAAGTAGAGGATGAGTATTTGATGACTCTTTTCGCGGCAAGGAACATGATTGTGTTTTGGATGCATTAAAATGGACGAGATTTTTGGCGCCCCAATCCAATATTAAATTAAGATCCTGCGAAATAGATGTCTGCATCACTCTGCGTTTGTTTTCCAAGTCAGGTTTAGTGATGGGTTTAGGAACCTGAAAACTGGAGTGAAGGGTACTATCGTCGGCGAAACTATGAATGGAATTTGTTGTGGACGAGAGAAGGTCGTTGATGAAAAGAAGAAACAATGTTGGTGCCAGAACTGAGCCCTGAGGGACTCCAGCATTTACTTGCTGAAAGCTTGAAGAATGGCCGTCCACAATAACTGATATACGTCGATCAGATAGATAACTAGAGATCCTAGTACAGAGTTTAGTTGAAAGACCATAGGAGGGAAGTTTATTAAGAAGTGTGGCATGCCAGACCTGATCAAAAGCTTTGAATATATCAAGAGCAACGATCTGGGACTCAGTCATGCAAAATTTTTGGTTTTTCTAAGTACTTAAGAATTTGTGAATTAATTAATTTTTTCATTACTTTACAAAGAACTGAGAGAATTAAAATTGGTCTATAGTTATTTGGAAGGGATTTAGATCCTTTCTTGGAAATAGGTTGAACACGTGCAGCTTTCCAGCTCTCCGGAAAGATACCTGTGTCGTAAGAAATTCGAAAGAGCCGAGTTAAGATTGGTGCAAGTTCTGGAGCACATTTTTTAAAACGATTGCCGGTATGCCATCCAGCCCAAAAGATTTCTTGGTGTTAAGGGAGGATAGGATACGCTTAATGTGTTTTACTTTAAAAACAATATCGGGCATTTTATGAGGAACTGGGGTAACCGCTGGAATTGGATGATTTACGGGAGGGTCAAGGGTTGAATTGGCAGCAAATTGTTTGGCAAATAGTTCTGCCTTTCCTTTAGCGGTAGAAATAATTTTATCTTCCATAGTTAATAGTGGGAAAAACTGGTACAAAAATCCCTACTTATATTTTCGCAAAGAACCAGAAAAATTTGCTGCCATTTGAGCAAGAGAGAACTTTGTTTTTAATACGATTGTCGAAGGAGATAGGTTTCAATGCCCAATTGAATTGATTCAGTTAGTTGATTGCAAATTTGAGAAGGATCATGAGAAGAAAAGCAGATGGAATTCCAGGGGTAGGTGGCGAAGAAGTCCCTTAGGCCATCCCAGTCAGCTGAGTTGTAGTACCATACGGTGCGTGGTGGCATGTATTCATTTACCTCGGGATGTGCAGGGTAAGATATAGTAACTAAGCCATGATCTGAGCGACCCAGGGGTGCTGTGACAGATGTTTCATAGAGTTCGGGGTTGGTAGTAAGAAAGAGATCTGTCTTCTTGCCGGCCACTCTATAAAATAGAACAATTTGTCAGAAACAGTACTTTGTTGATAAAATGGTTTTTAAACATATATTAAAATGTTGCTTATGGTAAAATAAAGTGCGAGTTTGTTTTGTAGCTACGATAAAGTAATAAATAAAATAACACCGGAAATAAACCTACATAATTTCCTTTTATGATATAATAACTAAAGATCTAAAATAAATTTAAATACCTTGAAGCCTAAGTATTTACATGTTTATTTTAAACGCTTTTTAATTACGGTTTAATTCAACAGAGTTTTAATATAAAAAAAAGAAGCTATATTTTCTTTTTAAATTTACTTTAAAATCCTTAATTAACAGAAGATAAAGGCAAACTTGTAAAATTAAATTTTTAACCCGGAGTTTCTTTAAAGAAATTTATTTCTTTTCTTTCCAAAAAAAAAAACATTTTCGCTATAATAAAATACACTGATTTTATATCAGTTGTGGGATAAAGTTTGGTGAAAGTTTAAAAGTTTGTATACATTATTCACTTGATAAAAGCGAGGGGCAAAACTTTGAAAAAGTTGCTGAAAAGATAAAAACTGCAACTGCTTACTGGAAAATATAAAACATTAACGACGTGATACGAATCGGTATGGGCAAAAACAAAGATGGGAAGATAGACTTTTAGGAAACAATAGTATTCAATTAAAATGCAGCAATGATATTTAAATAAAATATTATTTGGCTTTTCTTTAAAATAAAGATGTTTAAAAAAGATTTGAAGAAAATTAAACTTTTTATATACTATAAAAATCTATTCTGCCCTTACATAATGTAATAAAAGTTAAGATTATTTTAATGTAAGTTATATACAAAAAAATTACTTACAATACAGGGAAGGTTGCAAATCCTAAACAAAGGGTAATAGGATTCCGGTCGAAATTATTTTATCATAATCCAATAAAATAAAATACTACGAGATTGCCAGAACAAAAACCAAGCCTATGGCCCCGTCTCAGGCTCAGTTGTCGTTCTGGCAGTCTCGTAAAGATTTTATTTTATTGGATTATGAAAACATAATTTTGACGGGAAGCCTATCAACCTCTGTTTAGGGCTTGCAACCTTCTCTGTATAGTACATATACCAATAATTATTGTATATTAAATATTCCATTAATTTATTTCCTTTAAAGTGATCTTTACTTTTATTATATTATGCCTAAAATGCTTAAAAATATAGAGTGTTATTCCTCAGGTTATTTTAGAAAAAAAAAGTTTTTATGAACATATGCCCTAAACGTCTTAACTTTTAAGCTACAGGCTGTCAAACTTTTAAAGAAATGAGGTTTTACTATCACAACTTTAAAACTCTTTAAGATATTTTTAGAAAATTTAATATGAACCTAATAAGCACCAATAGACTTTTTTAATGTGAAAGTTTTTTAATTATTTTTACCAGTGTGTCGCGTATACAGGAAATTTTTTAAAAATATTTGATATGCTTAAAAAGAAAAAATATTCTTAAAATATTCATTTATTTAGCAACAAATTTGATCTCATGAGCTTTTTTGTCGAATGGACGGTTTTTGCGTAAAAAGAAAAACCGTTTTTGATGCTGATGCATTTGTGGTATAGCAAAGTTATTTTAAACTAGTAGGCTAGTGCCCTATTTTAAATTTTTTATGTAAAAACTAAGCATAGTTTAAATAAAAGTTGGGAGGTCAAAGTTATTGCAAAATAAATAAGGATTTAAAAATATTTTTATTTTCGGAAAAAGTAATAGCGTACCATATTTTTTTATTATTTTAATAATTATTCTGTACGGATGCTGCTGAAGATAATAATTAAAAATGCTTTATGTCAAATAAATTCTATTGGTGCTTAGTAGGTTTGTGCCAAATTTAATTAAAATATTATAAATTTAAAATTTTTAGCTTTAAATAAACTGGATATAAATCTAAAAAACAAAGAAAAAGCAATGTATTGCCCATTTTTAAAAACAACAATTTATTTGTCATTTACGGCAAAACCTTTAATCGGAAAAGCTGGAAAAATTTCCAATAAAATGATTTATTAATTAAAGTAACAACCATACCAAGCATACAAAAATATCTAATTAAAAATTAAAGAATGATTTAATTTTTTTTTTAATAAATTTGTTTAGTACAACATAAAAGTTACTTTGACACGAAAAAAATAAATAAAATATTTTGACTTTTTACTTGTAGGGCTAATTTTTTACGTTTATATTTTACAAAAATTAGACTTTGTACATTTTAAAAACCTTTTTTCTATAAATTTTACATAACATTTTTTTGTGTTAGGTGCGTTAAAATAAATCAGGAAATACAATTTTGATTATCAACAATTTGTATTTTTACCAATTTTCGTCTAAAATTTGGTTAACCTTATTTAACAGTCGCACCTGGGGTATATTTGTGTACTTAGAGAACCTGGGACAGGGGGATCAACAACTGACCGCAGCTTTTTTTTACTTTGATGAGGGGTATCAGCATTTAACCTCAAAATTTTAAAAATATAGTTTAAACCTTTTTTAGCAATAAATAAAAATCCATGTTTAATGCTGCAATATGGTTATTTTGCAATAAGTTTGTTTTATATACGTTTTTCATATTCAATCGGCAAGGTTTATTTATTAGTTGTTTTATTCGTCCCAATTTGCTTTTAGCATCATTAAAAGAAATGTGAACATATATATAAATTAATGTAAAAAGATATCAATTTCGGCTTTACTTGACTCATACATGTATAAAATAATTTCTGGTGTATTGTTCTTTATTTTTATATCATGAAGCTGGATAAAACGAAAAAATTTTTTTTGAGAGATACCTTGCTAAGGTCTTTTCACCAAAAGCAAATTAACCAGTTCCAAATGTGTCTTTTTTTGGGCAGGCCGCTTCACTTTATGTAAAATATTTTTAAGATAGTAATAGCTATTGCAAGCTTCTTTTTAATAATCCATTGGTTATGTTACAAACGCTGTTAGTTGCAAACACTTCATTAAAGAGTCATACTTGCCATGCAACCCACCCCAAAAATGTTGTTCAAATCGGCACTATTTGCAAAAATCTCTAAATTTTAGCATGAATACACTTCTAAAGGATCATATTATATATATAAAAGTCATAAAACGATAATTAAATATTTTTAAGATCTAAAAAGTTATAGCAAAAAAACTACTTTGTGGTCAGTCACTGACCCCCTGTCCCAGGTGCGACTGTTAAAGCCAAAAATAAATACATAACTTAAAATAAAAGGGTATATTTTCGTGAACTTTAGTGCGAGAATGCAGTCATAGTCTAAAATAATAGATTTAAACCCAATTTACAATTTTTTATTTTAAAAAAATATGTTTAAAAAAAACGCAATTTTAATCTTTAAAATACGCCCTTGTAGTATTTGTATTAGGATAGAGAAACATATTTTTTTTATTGATGTTACTTAACCATTTCAAGATTTTAAAAAAATCTGGCTGCAGATTTTTTTTATGTTAACATTTTAAAACATTTGACAGTTAGCAAATATAATCATTTTAACGCAAATATTTTTCTCGTATATTAAAAAGCTTAATTTTTTTGAGTTTACAATAATAGTTTAACTTTTTATTTGCATTAAAAAAATATATATTAAAATGTTAAATGAAAAATAATTCTCTTTAGCCAAAAGTTTTTACTAATATTTTTTTTATAAACGACAAATTCCACCCCAGGCTGTTTTTTATTTATCCTTTGATAAAATTGTTACGTAGGTAATAAAATATGTTATTACCATCTCTAAGTAAGTGATCCATTAAGAATCTACTACAAATAAATTTAATTTAATTATCTTTAAATCGAATTTGTGTAAGCACTGTTTTGTTAGCTTAAGCCGTTCCGACCCTGTTTCTATCCTGCGGCTTGCTTCCTTGCCAAAATGAAATTGTCCGTTCCAATCTCCAGTTTGGTAACTTTATTTTGGCCCCAGTTTATTATGAAGTTTCCGCTATAATCTCGTAAAAATTACTTTTGTCAACGGTTTCTATTGCCAAGAGAGAGGACTAGAGCAAAAGAAATGTTTTTGGTTGGAGTACTTAATGATCGAAATACAATGGATATTGGAATTTTTAAAGGAACTCCAATTTTATTATTCTTGATATTAAGTAGGACGAGGCTTTAAGTGTATATGTATATGTATTAATATTATTAACTGTTTACGCAAATGTTGGCTCTGTTTTTTTTATTTTTTTTATGACAGGCTATTAACGCTTTAATGGAACCTAATAAAGGGTTAAAAATGGTATACAGAGAACAGGCAATGCGTGAAAAAGAGACAGTTTAACGCGAATGCCGGGATGTAAACATTTCGGATTAGGTGACTAATAGTGCTTGATTTTTGTATTGCATTACTGGCCGATATACCTTAAAAAATGGCTAATACGGCTATGTAAAATTAGAAAAATATTATTATGGCTAATAATACTACTTGCACACTTAACTTCATAAAAAAATAAAATTAATTATTTAAAAAGAAAAAACATTTTTATTTAGTTTTCCCTTACTTTTCCAAGGTAATCATTAAAAATTGGAAAAATCAAGTAGTTTAAAAAATATTACTATTTTTTTATTCTTTAAAATAATATTTTCGCCATTTTAAACCACTCTGTATACTTATCATAAGCAAGTCAAAGCAATTTTTTTTAAATATTTTTTTAAATGGAGGATCTTAAACATATTTTTTATTTAAATAATGACTGATAAGATATTTTGAAAGAAAAATGGTTGTTTTTTTTTAATTTGGTATTCCTTTAAGCTCAGTTATTATTTCGAGTAGAAAAAAGTACAGATGCAAAACTTGCAGATGATTATCTTCCTTTTAAAAGGTTTATTGCTAGGTATAAAAAATGCATTAGTTTGTTTTTGCGCTTCAACATTAAGTTGCTTTTTTTTAATAAAACCAAATTTGAAAATGACAATTTTTAAAAAGGATTTTTAAGAAGTTGTTTAAGGATGTATACCAATATATGCGCTTTAAATAAAAAAAACACCTAGTTTTAGTTAGTATAATTTTTTAAATTTGTTTATTTTTCTACTTGGTCGCGAAACAATTGACCTGGTATAGTTAAAAATCCGTGTTTTTTACCAGCTTTTAAAATGAGTATTTTAACTCTCGTATGTGCGCTTTAAACAACTTTTAAAAACAAAAACTTTAATATTAAACTGTCTTTTAACTCAAACTTATAAAAAATTATAAGAAGGCTTTTTTGTGATATTTAAAACTTTTATAGTAATGGCTTAGATAAAAAAGAATATTGTTAATAAAACCAATTCAATGGTTTAGGGCTAAAGACATAAAAAACAAAGTTTGTCTTAAACATCGTTTTTTTAGTGAAAGAATATCTTAGTATACATCGTGGAAAAGCTTATAAAAATGCCATTTAAAAAAATGTTATAGCCAACTATGGTTTCTATTAAAAAGAAAAGCAAGTTTATGTCGAAGCTCAAAAACAAAAAACCACAATAATTATGGGATTATACCTTTACATTTAAAAGATAATTATCTACAAGTTTTCTGTTTTTCATATTGCCAAAATTTACTGAGCTACAGAGTTTTTATATTTTTTACTGTATTTTTTAAACTCTTTAAAGTATACAAAAAAGTTTTATGGTAATGTGTTACAAATTTTGACACCTTAACAGTATAACGTGTGATAACGTTTACTTTACAAGAAGCTTTTAAACAATAAAAATCTAAAAGACAGTTAAGACTGGTGTAATGTCTAATATTATTTGTAATACATCTACAGATAAGCTTAAACAATTAATTAAAGTTAATTTAAATATTTAGAAAAAAACTAATTTACTCATTTGGTCACATCAGGCTTGAAGCGTTTTTGAGTATACCTACATATTTTTTAATAATGGCAAGAGGTCAATGATTTTAATTAGAAAGTTAATAACAGAAGACGGATCAAAGCCATCAAATATTTGTTTGCAAACTTTTCTAAAAGCTTTTTAGAACCTTAGGCAGTTATCTTTCTCTTTAAATTAAACTAAGGAAGAATGATGGTTACAATAAAGACGTAAAATGAAGATTATTTTGTTAAAAGTAATATAATATATTAATATTATTTTATTAAACTTTATTTTTATATTGCGAGACTAAAATCCTAAACTCTTTTTTTTATTATTTACATTAATCTTATATTTAGCTTGTCCGCCTAAGTTCTGTACATATGGGAAACTTCTTTATTATTAATTTTACGAAAAAATGTATTCTTTATAAAAAGTTCTGCATGGTCTAAAACCTAAAAAGCAATCATTAGATATCTTGTTTTTTAGTAGCATACAAAGTATCTCAAACAATATGAATTGTGTTCAAGAGGAAAGTGCCCTAATTTTTGAAAATATCAAAAATTATTATTAACGAAAAATGCTTAGAAATAAAAATAATAAAAATATTTTATGATGAAACGATAAAAACTAAAATATATAATTGTTAATACTTATTCTGAAATGTAATATCAAAGGAAAGCTTAAGAACTGTCAAAACAGCGAAAAGTCACATAAACTCTAGTTGTTATCGCATAGAAAATTAAAGAAAATAGTTTTTCTTGTAAACAAACAAGTTTGTATATTTAAAAGTTATTTTTGCTTTTAAACATTTTTCCCTAATTTTAATTTTCGATATTTTTAAAAATAAGGGTACTTTTCTTCTGAACAAAGTTTTAATTTTTTAGGATACCTCGTATACTTCTAAAAAAATAAATATGTAATTGTTGCATTTCGGCTATTAGATTATGCAGAATAAAGAATAACGTTTTTTCGTAAAATTGGTACCTAATAAAAAAGTTTCCCACATGTAGAGACCTTAGGCGGACACACTGTATAAAAGCCAAAGATCAGGATGGCTTTATTTCCTAAACTGCTATTATATTTGTAAAAGGTATAATATAATAACAGCATAAAGAAAAGTAACCAAAAAAAAATTCCAAACTCGTTTATTTTTGGCCCTTGCTTTAGGTAAATAAACTTTCTTTAAAGAAAGCGTAATAGGGAAAATTCGTTCATATACAATGTGTCATCGAATCAACCTAACTATACCTGTATTTTTTTATATTTTTAATATAAAAAAAATGTTTTTTTAATTAAAATATTTGCCTTGTCTGCAATGCTTTAAGCTTTACTGAGTTAGTAAAAAGAACTGCAACTTTTAAATAAGGGCTCATTCAATTAGAGGAACTTTTTCTAGTAGGTATTTTTGGATAGATAAGAGGGTCCAAATTTTAAACTGTCATTGTATTTGTTATTCTTTGTAAAAAGTTCTGCATGGTCTAAAACCTAAAAAGCAATCATTAGATATCTCTCTTGTTTAGTAGTATACAAAGTATCTTAAACAATATAAATTTTGTTCAAGAGTACCCTAATTTTTGAAAACATTAAAAAGTATTATTAAGGAAAAATGTTTAGAAATAAAAGTAGCTCTTAAATATGCAAACTCATTTATTTGAAAAAAAAATATATTTTTATTTTGTATGATAAAACGATGAAAATTAAAATATACAATTGTTAATACTTATTTCGAAATGTAATATCAAAGGAAAGCTTAAGAACTGTCAAAACAACGAACACTTACAGAAACTCTAGTTTTCGCATAGAAAATTAAAGAAAATAGTTATTCTTGTAAATGAACAAGTTTGTATATTTAAAAGTTATTTTTATTTTTATTTTTATTTATTTTTCCCTTACTATTAAGTTTCGATATTTTTAAAAATAAGGGTACTTTTTCTCCTGAACTCACTTTTAATTTTTAAAGATACCTTGTATACTACTAAAAAAATAAATATCAAATTGTTGTATTTCGGGTATTAGATTATGCAGAATAAGGAATAACTTTTTTTGTAAAATTGATAATAAAAAGTTTCCCACGTGTAGAAACCTTGAGCGGCAACACTGTATAGAAGCCAAAGATCAGGATTGCTTTATTTTATAAACTGCTATTATTTCTGTCAAAGGTATAATAACAGCATAAAGAAAAGTAATCAAAAAAAAATTCCAAACTCGTTTATTTTTGGCCCTTGCTTTAGGTAAATAAACTTTCTTTGAAGAAAGCGTAATAGGGAAAATTCATTCATATACAATGTGTCATCGAATAAACTTAACAATACTTGTATTTTTTTATATTTTGATTATTAAAAAATCTGTTTCTTTATAAAAATATTTGCTTTGTCTGCAATGCTTAAAGCTCTACTGAGTTAGTAAAAAGAACTGCAACTTTTAAATAAGGGGTGATTCATTTAGATGTACTTTTTCCAGTAGGTATTTTTGGATAGATGAGAGGGTCCCAATTTGCAAACTGTGATGATATTTGTGTTTAGTATTGTTTGGCAATTTATCCTGAAAAACTTAGCCCCCGGCACAACGTCTAAAACTTGGTCAACTGTATTATGAAAATCATCATTCTCCGAGAAATGTGTTTTGTGCGATTCAGGCAACTTATGGTCCACGCATAATCGGCGTACTAAGCCGACTATCCGCTGTATCATCACAAAAATTTGAACTTTATTTTTCATTTTTTGATAATTCTTGACCAAATGAGCCATATCTAGCAGGTAGTGCAGAAAATATAGCTGCAGTAGCTGGTGTACGTGAGGATTCTGATGAATTGATTTGGCGCTTGGAAAATGGAGCTTAAGGACAGACCATGTTAGGCGCAGTTAAGGCCAAAGTTGAAAGCCATAATCTTTAAAAAATTATTGGAAGATATAGTTTTTCCGTATGATAATAAATATTACTTAACAAAATGATTTTTTCTTTATTTTTTTAAAAAGTACCTTCAAATGAATCACCCTTTATATTTAAAACCGCTAATGCTAGATTTACCGAATTTAGTATTTAAGGAATTCTGGACATCAGAAATTGGATAGTAATATCGACACTGTTGCCGTTTTTTCCAGTTTTGAGCTAGACGTTTTTTTTTAAATAGCCGTATTTATTTTTATTGCATTAAATTAAACGGGCCCAATTTAGTTAGTTTTAAATTCTTAAAATTCTGTCTCTATTATTTACTTAAATATATGATCTACTACGCTTTCAGCAAAAAGTACGTTAGCGCCTAAATACCTTTAAAACCGCTAAAACTGTGTTTATGAGACTTTGTGTTTGGAGATTTTTAGGTATGCCTAATTATTCAGTAATGTTAGCGTTATTGCCCAATTTTAATGAAAGTGCGATGTTGTCATATCTGGGCAATTGGTAAATATTGATTTTTGAAAATTTGAATTCTTACTCAAATTGGCACGCCGATTTTATTGCAATTAAAAGAAATAGGGTATTCTACTTAAAATAACAAAAATATTTGCTGTAGCGCAAAATTAGGAAATCTGGAAACAAATATCCTTGTTCAATTCTACTCGCCTTTAACTCTACTCGCCTTTAAATAATGAGTAATATTTTTGTTTTTTTTTAATAAAAAAATAAAAGTATAGTTAAGTCCATTTATGGACACATTTGTACAGGGTAGTTTTTTTTTGGTTGGGGTATAGGGTTCAGGCTAAACGGTAAGAGATACAAAAAACTTGGTATGTGTTCCGTTCTCTTTTTAGTGTTTATTTAAATGGCGCAATCAGGTTCACGCTAACTTGATTGGTTTAGATGATACAGGTGATTCTCAGATTCACATTAGAAGAAGCCTGCGCCTAGTGAGGTTTTTTGAGTGTTCGTTGTTTAAATTGTTTAACCCCTAACCTCCAACATTAGGTTTAAATTTAGTTTAAATATTGTTTTTTTTTGTGCCTTCAGTTAAAAATTTCATTTAAAAGCTTTTAGTAATTAAAAAGTGGATTTAGACAAAGCAGATTTGTTTGCACGTATGTATACGATGACGAGGTTGAATCAAAAGACGTTCTTAAAACTAGTTTTTACCAGAAAGGATGCTTTTATCCGACGTTAATTCTATAAAAAGAACTAAGGCTGGTTCTAGACAAAGTAAATTAAGGTATGTATGTACCAAATTATAGCTTGTAAATATTAACTGTAATTTTTTAAATCTTACATATTTATTAAATAATGAGTTTCTAAACGGGTTTAAATCCCCTTTTTATTATTTTTGTGCAAAGAATATCGCTCTGATTTTTGCTTATAATTAACCTTTAAAAACCCCTTTTTATTTTGTAATTTTTAACAAACCGGACGCATCGCCGATTTTAATGAAATTTGATATACGGGGGTGTTTTGAGGCACTGATTACAAATCTAAAAGAATTTTTAGTCAGACACATTTTCAGGCGCCCTGTATATCTACCAAATTTTATTTAAATCGGCAGTGCGTTTGTTTTGTAAACAATTACCTTTTCTTTTTTAGGTGTTGGCTGATTTACATTTCTATGGACAAGAAACATACCAAGAAGGGGTTGGGAAAAGTATTTTTATTGGTATAAGTTATTGTGCTTCTAATCTAGTGTAAACCGGTGCATTAAAAGGGTAACAGATGCATTAAATAATAATAAATTAAAAAGGACAATTAATAAATTGTCACAAAATATTAATGAATGCAGCAGCTAAGAACCAGTTATTTAACATATTTTTCACTAGCACTGGCATAGATATGAAACACTCCAGGAATGCCAAAATTTTTGGCATTCCTGGAGAGGTTTGTACACGTAACGATTGTGCAGCATTAGGTAGTTGCAGACCTACTTTCTTGGTGTTGTTCTTACATGCACAATTCACTAGGTTTTTATGTTTTTCTAGTAAGAAGATACATTATAATAATAAGAATTAATTTTTAAGGTAAATATCTTTTTAGCTCTGCCAAAAATGTTTTCTTATTTTACCATATAAAACGACGTTATACATTTTCACAAGACGCGTACTTACTATTTTTTTAAAGTAAAAACCTCACATGTCATGGTAAGTTTTGGTCCATAAAAGGCTTTGTTTTTAAACGGCATAATGTAAAGATTATTTTTGTTTTTTCCCAAATATATTAAAAAATAATAGCAAATTTTAGTTTCTTATGTACAAAACAGACTAGTTAAAATCCAAAAATATCTGAAGTTCCTGAAAATTAAAAAAAAAAACAAAAGGAAAAGTAAATCTTTATTTAAAGCAGAAAAGCCCTGCAGGCCCACAATAAAAATACTTTTTTAAAGCCTATATTAGTAATATTTTATAATGGTTTAAGTTCACCAGATACCTAAATAGCTAACATTTTAGATTTTACAGAACAGACTCTAAAAACATTTTTTTATTTTTTATTAAACTAATATTTATATGTAGTATATGTGTATTTTTTATTTTAGGTATGTGATAAAAACTTAAAAATAATGAATGTATCACCTTGGTAGTACCCATAACGATAATTATTTGAAACATGTTTTTCACATAGAGGTAGCTACTGAAACTTTTGGAAATATTTTGTATATGACATTGTTAAAATAAACAAATTCTTGTACGGTATTTTTAAATTTACACTCCTTGTTATACCCTCCCACAGTGACAAAAAAAGAAAAATTAACCTCTTTAACAGTTTTTTGTTTATTTTATTTTAAGGTAATAGAAGATTGGATCATTGCGTTGGTTTAAAGATAAAACTCACTAAGTGATATTTTATGGTCTAGGAAATAACAACAATAATATACAAAATTTGTAAAAACAAAAGATAAAACCATCTTTTATTTATGTAATATTTCAATGAAGATTTATAAATGTCATAAATGTAACTAATAAAATATTTTTACAAAAAACCCTTTACTATAAATAACTTAAAAATGTTTGATTAACTTTTCTTACAAAATATACTTAGTGACTTTTACCTTTAAACCGATGATTGGTTCATTTAAATAAAATGAAACAACGAATATTACAATTAAATTTGCAAGCAAATTTGTGTATTTTATACTTTATTATTTTAAGCCAATGCATTTGCTTGGGCTTCTGGGTATTTCTAGACAGATAAGGGCAAAATCTATTAATTTTGGTGAGAAAAAACCTTGTTTTTTGCCTTTTAACTTATTATTTTTTTAAATTAAAATTCTTTTGGGACCGGGGAGTAAAATGGGGTGCTAGGCGGAGTAAACCTAGCTAAAAAGAGGCAGAATACTTGAAAATTAATGTTTAAACGAAATGAAGATGTTTTCTTAGGTTATTTTACATTTTTAATGAGAAAAACCAAAAGGGTATATTCATAATCTAAAAATTTTAGATTTGTATGGGAGTGACTCCTGCACGGTCCGATTTTTTTTTAATTTAGTAGATTTATAAGGGGTATATTAGTTTCGGGTTTAATTAAGGGACTTAAACAAAAAAGATTTAACTAACCAGAACTTGCCACCTGTACTCTGTCTTCGAATAATATCAAGTATTAAAAGACCTAAAACTGAAGACAGAGTATAAATGGGATGGTAATGGTTAGTTCTGGCTAGTTAAATCTTTTCTTTTTAATATCCGTATAATTAATTTCACTTTTTTACCATTTCACTCCCCGGTCCCCAAAAAATGTTATTAAAAAAGAAATAATTAAAGGCAAAAAACAAGGTTTTTCCGCACCTATAAATTGATAGATTTCGTCCTTATCTATCAAATATTTTTTTACAAAAAAATCCACTACTGTAGATTTACCTTAAGTGAGAGAGTCTCAAATTGCCTTATTTTTTAAATTTTTTATTTATTTTATCCTGAATTATTTTAAACAAATGCATTTCTTCACTTTTATTTACATGGCCCATTGACTTGAATTGTCCTGTAAATAAAATATATTTTATATATAGTATTTTTGTAATTGTGTTAAATAAAACCCTACAACACATAACAATAAAGTAAAACAACTAAAAATCTTTTCCCATTTTTTTAGGTTAATGGCACTGTCAACATAATTTGCAATAACTCTAAATTATGGGTACAAACACTATTTAAATAAGGACGGTATTAATAATACTCGAGCTTAATAAGGCAACATGCAATAATTCTCTTATAATTGTTTCGGGTTTTCCATTTTAATAACAGTTTTTAAGCTTTCCTAATAGCCAAAGAAAATTATAATATTATTATGTATTACCAAAGACCGAACAGCTGGTTTTTCAAATGTCAAGCTGATTCTTAGATTAGAATGTAAAAAAGGTAGGCTAAATAAACTGCTTAAGTTTGGCAACGTAGACTCTTCTCTCGAATCGTTAATGACCGTTCCCATCGTGTGGCAAAAGGTTCATTTCTCTCAAAATGGAGAATACGGGCCCTGGCGTCTTTTTCGATTTTATTTTATTGTATTAATAATTTTAATCGAGAGCTTATGACACTTTGTTAAGAGTTTAGAACTTTTGTATCGTAAGTAACTTTATATTAAATATTTTATTATTTTATTTATTTTAAAGTAACCTTAACTTTTATTATATTGTGCATCATAGTATATAAAACTTTTTATTTTCTTAGAATGTTTAATAAACTTTTTAAATTTTATTCGGTTTAGTTCTGGTTATCCAGGATTATTATCTATGAAACCATTTGCCATGCATAATCTTGCAAAAAATATTTGAATAGTTTAATCGACTTGGATTTGTAGGTCAGGTAGTGTACGGCTAGAATATTTCTTAAAAAACTTACATTAAGGCTAAAAATTTTGACAAAGAGTTTTAATGACAGATATCTATTTGTTGTTAAACAATACCAGTGCTTTTATTACTTGTCTAAACAAAATTATATATATATATATATATATATATATATATATATATATATATATATATACATGTATATATATAAAAAATTTAATTTTAAAACATTTAAATAAAATTTTGTAAGTAGTTATATAACATAAATACGCATTGTTTTACGAAACTTTAGCCAAAAACTACCGTTTTTTTATTGAAATTTGCAAGTTTTTACCCCTAAATAGAAAAGTACCTACTAGATGTAATCTTGTCGTGTAATATGTAGTTATGAGTTATGATAGTATTTATTAAATAAATACAAAACTTTTTATAGGTTTTAAGGCAATGTTACAAAAGCAATTAAACAAAAAATAGCAATACCCTTTTAACACTAATATTTTTTTTCTTTACCATTAGCCTTAGTATAATTTAAAACGGATTAATATTTTTTTATTCACAAAATTTGGTAATGGATTTTTATACTACAATATATTAATTGCAAAGATTACCTAAACAAATAAAAAAACATTTAAAAGTATTTTACTAAAACGTATTACAAAATGTAAGTACGAAATTCATTCGTAAAAATTACCGCAGTATTTATATTTTATTTCTGCTGGTTTAACGTAAGCGCTGAATAACCACATTTCTTAACAGTTAAATTAATGGGGTAAACATGTTTAGTTATGATTTTATTTTACAATTTTTGTTTTAACCAACAAAAATAAAATTTAAATAAGACAAGACTCCACCTTAGACCTTAAAATAGGGCCTGGATAACCCATGTACTGAAGCCGCTGTCTTTTTACGTCCGCGTGATGTCAGCTTAACGTGGGTTTCAAACCACGTTCCTATGCGCGACCACTTACGAATACGTCTCCACCCAGAGAGATATCGAACCCTTCCAACTGGGCTTCGCCGTAAAAACAATAGAAATCTAAATGAGTGCCAAATTCTGTGCAAAACTGAAATATGTATTTATAGGAACAAAATAATATTATGAACAAGGATAAAACTCAAATTTCTTTGTTTTATATGTATAATTATATATAATATTTTCTGTTATTAAGAAATATGGGATCCAAAAGTAGGTTAGATTTGACTTGGAAAGCTTTCATTACATCAGTCATATTATAAAAGATTTTAACTAACTTTAAATATATTTTTAATTTTGATAAAAACCGGCCGGTCAAATCTAACCTATGTTAAGATCTCACATTTTTAAATAACAACAATTGTTATAGGTATTCAATAAAACAAAGGAATATACTTTCATACTTGTTCATAATGTTATTTTGATCCCATAAATACATATATTGATTTTATACAGAACTTGGCACTTGTTTAGATACGGCGAAGTCCACAGCTAAGAATAATTGTGATACTTAACTTGGCTCACCAATTTCAAATTTATGTTTTTGGTGGGATATCATTACTTCTTGTTAAGAAAACTATGCAGGGATTATGATATAATATTTTCCTAAATTATAATTTTGTAAATTTACTTACTGTGTATATGTCGAACCGCGCACCGCCGACGACACACGCCATTGACTGATTGCTAATTATCTAGCTCGTATGACAAGATTTTTGTATGGGAACACCACCTATTCTTTAACTTGATTTTATTTTTATATTTATGGTATATAGCAAATATATTAATACATATATTGGGATCGTTTAAAATATCTACTTCTAACAGTTTAAACGCTACAATTTAAAAAAATAATCTTTTTTTTTTGTAGGAACGTCCTTTTTTTTGGGATTTTGATCTATACATAATATGACAGTCAGTTAGTGAAAAATAATACTTTTAAACTTTTTATTCTTGTAACCATTTGAGCTAGCTTTATAAAGTTGGGGCTTTTAGTTATCCTTATAGATATAAATAAACGTACGTACTTTTATGTGTTTACGTTAAATAGGTTTTATATTATAAAGAGGTTAAAAGTAGCACCAAGTGGTTCGTGTAATATTACACACGGCGCGCTTCAACTCAGCTTGACACACTTCAGCATGTCTAAATCTTTAACTTTTTGCGTAGAAACTTGAAAATGGCCAGGACGTAGCCAAATTGTATTATTTCTATTATGCAAATTAAAAAAACATTACATTGTTATATTTAAATTTACCTACCACATAAATCACGAAAATTTATTGTTTAACATTATAACAACTATTAAAAATTCAAGAGGATTTTTACAAAGACCTTTTGCTTTATTTCTATGTTAATATTATGGTAATAGTAGTTATGGGAATGCTTTATTTTCTTTTATATAATAGACTTCCTGTTAATTGTGTCACTATATAATAGAATTAAAATTGTCAAAGTATGTTTTCTTTAAGTTTTATTTTCTTATAATAAAAAAAAGTGTAAAAGCTTTCTTGATAATATTGTCCATTTGCTTTAATTTTGTAGTACCTCTCTTTAAACACAAAAATCGTTTTTTCATTTAATATTAAACCAAGCAGATGTTTTATAAAAAAAGGATACATTCTAATATACCATATTATATTTTTTTACAAAATCACAAAAATTATAAAAATTTACGGCGGATAAAGAATACATTTTGCTAATACAAAATACAAATTACCTAGGCAAATTTAGTTATTGGGGATGAATATTTAATAAAAGAGTAAATATCTTTTTGTAAGCTACGTTTACACAGATATGTATTTTTATATAAATATAAATTTTAAGACGAATTAAATAAATAATAAATGAAATAACACTTTCAATAAATCTTAATTTGCATTTTTTATTAAAATATTTTTAAGAGCAGATTTAAATAAATGCTTAAAACACAATACAATAGCATTTTAAAAGCTATATTTCTAATTTAAAAATGCAAATAATCCATTATTTTTTAATGCATTTTTTCATGTAATAGCTATCGTTTTATTTTTGGAAAATACAGCCAAATAAACATATTTCATTTTACGTGATTAAATTATTAAATTTGAAAAATTTAAAATTACTTGATATTTTTACGAGATTTAAGCAATTTTGAGTACAGCAAAAAAATGTCGTATTTTGGTTAATTTAAACGAATAATAAAACAGATTTTTATGGTTTTCCATCCGCATTCCAATATATATTTTAAGTGATTTTATTAAGTATTTTATTAACCATAAATATTTAAAACTTTTTTTTCTTTTGGCAGTAATTACACAAGTTATTGTAAAAACATTTTTTAGATAAACCTGTATAAATGTATAGGGTGTCCGGATATCGTTGCAATTGTAGCATATCTTGGTTATTATTAAAGATAGAGACTTGCGGTTTCCGCAAATGAATCAAGATGACACTTAAAGATTGTTTGGCTATTTTAATTTTTGACAAACAGGGCCACATTCTTGTTTTTTTTAACCTTTGTATTTCAGTTGTCTTGTAGCTTACAACTAAAGTAAAAAACTGTTAGATATTTTTACGTAACTAAAAGCCATAATGATAGTTTTTTTATATTTTTTAAAATATGAATCAATCATATGATTTTTCTTATGGAACACCCTGTAAATTTTTAATTTCTTTAATTATAGAGAATGGAAGATTTTTAATAATATATTATTCCTTATATTTATATAATATATTTAGATCCTAAACTGATGTTTTTAATTTTAAAATTGGTGTTTGCATAGTGTGCCATGATATAGACTTTATAACGATAAAATAAAGTTAGTCCAAAGTTCATAGTGTATTTACATTTTAGAGCAAAATCTGATTTTTTAACTTTCTTTCCTTCCCCAGCGTCCCTATTCACCCCATGGTTCCTTAAGTCTGTTTACTAATTAATTAATTAAAAACAAAATAGATAAATATTAAACCGTGTCTTAAATCAATATGTATCCATGATTTTTAGCAAAACATTCAATAAACACAACAACAACAAAATAGTAGAAAACCGTGTATAAACTGTTGCTGTTACTGAAAATTAAATTTTAAAGATATCTGTTTTATACATGGTATTTTAATATTTTGGTTTAAATTAAATTTTTGCCAAAAATTATGGATACATATTTATTTTGAACACTGTTTTAAGTATAAACTTAGTGGCGCTGATCCAAAACATTTAAATTAATTATACGTAAACAAACTTGTGGAACCAAGGGGTGAATAGAAGTGCTGGGAGGGATAAAATATAGAATAAAAAATTTAAACTTAGGTTTTGCTAAAAATATAAACAAATTAAGAATTTGGGGCTTACTTAATTTTTTCTTATTAAGTTTATATTATAGCCCAAATTGCAATTTTTAATTTTAAAATTAAAAACATTTATGGTTTTAAAATAAAAAAATAACTATTAGGTATTAGGTATATATTTTTTTAAAAATCTAACTTCAGCACTAAATTCTACGTAAAAATGTCTACTAATAACGGTTTAATTTTTGTTATAAGTTACAAGGCAACTAAAATATGAAGGGGTCCAAAAATTAAAAAAATAAACATTTGTATTTGGAATTATCTCCAAAATTTAAAATTTTCAAAGGATACAAGGAGTTCCATTTAAAAATTTAAAACCGAAGACATATTCGTAAAAAACCGAAATTGACTAAAAAATAAAAAAATATGCAAAAACTTTGCTGTTTTTCACACTAAATTTTATTTTTATATACTTGATTCTTTACAAGTTATACCTTGTCTAGTAAAGTCATTTTGTCCCGGTATTTTAGGTCACGATTAATCCTAACTCTTAAATGTACTATTTAATAAATACTACTTATATTTAAACATAAAAGGTTTCATCAGAAGTTAGAAAATATGCATTTCTTAAAAATAATAAAAAAATAAGTCTTAAAGCTTTGACGCAAATTAATGTTCTTTACATCTCTACATTTTCAGCATCTAAATAGAGTATTAGCAAATAAAAGTAATCAAACAAAGGGTCTTTTGGGTAGGTCAAATGTTAAATTAAATTGGTAAATAAATACGTTTGCTAGTTGGATTAAAGTTAAAATTGTATAAACCAAACTGCTTCTTTGAATTAACAAAGTTTTAAAAATAAACATTTAAATGTCTAAAAACAAAAATGCTAAGCAGAAAAACAAGCTTTTTAAATTTAGAAACAGAAAAAAATAATATACTTGAAAAATGTTATTTATTTACTTGGTTTTGAAGATACACAGGGTGTTAATTTTGGATATGTAAATTTAATTTAGCAGACTTGAAAATAAAATAATATCTAAACATTGGTGTACAATTTTTTTTAACATATTGGGTGTTACAGAAAAGATCATAGCGGGGGCGAAAACGTGCACCGCACGCTAGCGGCCATTTTTAGGAGCGGTCAAATTATTATTGACCAACGTAGAAAAATAACCTAAAAGTGCATAGTACCCTACCAACATCATCAACGCCACAATCGCGAAGCACCAGGGCATTCGATCGGCAAGATATAAAAAAAAATATATTTTTTATAATAAAATAAGTTTTAAATATATTTTTTTTTGAATATTTTAAAAAATTATAAATTTTTGAAATAGGCATTCTTAGAAAAACGTATCCTTATTTTTGATGTTTAATAGGATGAAGCAAAAAAATTGGGGTTCCTTAAAAAAATACGCTTAAGGTTTTAGTCGTAATAATCTTTAACGACTACTCTGTATTAATTGCAAAAATGTCGATACAATCTACTAAAGAAGTTCTTTTTTACAAGGAACCTAACTCCAACTTATATTAAAGGCTTTTGTTTAAAAGAAAATTATGGTTATGTAATTGCTTGCAAACGTAATTTTTGACATAAAATTTAAAATAAGTTAAAAGAGTTTGGACTTAGGGATAGAATATTATACATAAATTATGTTTAGAATTTTATGCAGACTTAAAAAAATAAATAAAATGTAGGGGTGCTCCATTTAAAATAAAAAAGTTGACATTAACTATCGGAAGTGATAGAGCTGTCAAAATATTTTAGTTTTTCAAAGTGTTCTTCTTAAGAAATTGATCGCGGCAGTTCCTGGTGGGACACCCTGTATAAAAACATATATATATACAGGGTAATTAATAATTATTTTCATAGTTTGAGTAATTTTCTCAAAAACTGCCCAACATAGAGAACAGCTAATAAGAACACAATATTTTTTCGGAAATAACTACACAATAATTAATCTTTTTGAATTTGTTTCTTTTCTTTAATAGCAAACGAGCTTAAAAAAGATATAAAAATTAGCAAAATCTAAAAGTCACCCTGAAGCTCCGAGATGGATGACAATAGCCATAAACCTAGGCCCTCTATGTCCATCAGGCCCCCGCGCTGCGAGCCGTTCTTGCTGTGACGTCATTTTACACTTCATCTTTTAAAAGGAACAAGATATCAAGGTCAAGTAAAAATGGAGTAAAAGGGTGCCACTTAAACTACTACTATTTGGAAAAAATATTTCTGTCACGTGACCTAGTACCAAGGGGGCACTACCAAGTTTTTTTTTTTTTTTTTAATAGAGAAGGAGTTCACGTAGCACCTTGCTTTAAGGGCCTCTTGATTCTTTACTTAACGCTACTTTCTCTTTGAAAATCGGTCCAGCCGTTCCAGACTTAGAACCGTTAAAAATTTGGCTTAAATAATGTAAAAACAATGCGGTTTTAATAGCATCGGCTTGTAAGTCTGTAACGGCTGGGCCGATTTTTAAAAATAAAGTGGCGTTGAATACGAGGTTCTACATGACCCTTCTTTCTATTTGGAAAGAAAGTTGCTAGTGCCCCCTAGACACTAGGACAGAGAAAATATTTTCATGTCAAAAAGTAGTTAAAGTATTACCCTTTTAGCCAAATTTAATCCGACTTTGATATCTTCTCCTATGCAAGAGTATAAGAGCAAGAGAACTTTTAAAACTGCACTGTATATGTACAAATTGGAGCTATACTTCAAACGCTTGTAACTCTCGAACAAATGAACAGATTTTTAAAATAAATTGGTAATAAATAAGGAATCAAAAGGCTTAAACAAAATTCTACATTTGATAGCCTTTTACCTAAATTTTACCCGACCATGATATATTGTCGCCTTTAAAAAATAAAGGGGAGGAGGGAACTTTTATTATCGCCAGTGTATAAAAGTATTCCCTTATTTTGTTGAGTAAACTTCAACAGCGCTGTCTTTACACCTAAACTATGGATGGTGGAGGAAAGGATAACCATCTGAATGTTTTAAAAAGTGTCCGTCGAAAGGAGCAACTTAAGGTGGCGCCACCGTAGCCAGAGGAGATTTTTTAACCAATAAGCATGAATTATTAGAGTGAGATACAAAATGAAAAAGGACAGATAGATACAAAATAAAAAAGGAAAGAAATACCAAAATCCCTCCACTGACTACTGTGGCGCCATCCCAATTTGCTACATTCCTATGGCCACTTTTTCAACTTGTCCGCCATAAAAGATGGTTATCCTTCCCTCCACCATCCATAACCTAAACTAAAAAAGTATTTTATAAACTTTTTATTACGTCATTGGAAAATTGTAAATTTATTATTAAATTTTTTTCTTCTCCTACATTTCACAAGCGAACGCTCTGTGTGCCGTTGGGTGTTCAGAACCGACGTAAAACTGTGGGTTAGTCCAGTCATCAAGTTTAAAAACGTGTTTAATAGAAATAAAGCTTCTACAAATAGGTGCGATAACTAATTTAATTCAAAATGGCGTTTTAAAAAATATTTTTAAGGGCTTATTAGCACATAAAAAATTGCGATTGTTATTAACAAGAAAAAAGTGTTTGCTTTTAAATTTATTATGTAAAAAATGGCATTTCAGAAATAAAAAAAAATATATCCCAGACGAGAAGAAAGTTTCTAATAAAAAATTCTTTGGGAACTTTATTTCCAATATAACATTTTTTTAGTGCTAAAAATTTGTTAATAAACTTATTTTTTTCAATCCCTGTTTTGTATGTATTACGGCAGAAACGTTCAAAAACTTAAAATTTTTTGCTTCTTGAAGCTTTTAATACGTACATAATAAAACTAGGTTTATTAAAATGTTGTTGACATTATTTACTCAAAAATTTTATTCTAAGTTAACCAAAAAAACTAATAACCCAAATTACAAGCCTTTTATGTATACCTTTATTAAGTACCTAAATTAGAAGAGTTTCTAAGCCATATTTCTTATTAAATAATATAAAAAAATATATTTTATTTTATTATATTTTTTAATGAGAAAAAAATCGTTTCATGTAAAATTTGACGAATATCGCTTACGATTTTTTGTCAAAAACCTATCGAAATGCATGTTTTTGTATTTGGACAACGTTAACTGAACTGGGTGATAAAATAGGTTTAAATCTTAAAACACCCACGCACAGTAGCTAACACTAAGTCTCCCTATAGCCTTGGTGAGTCGTCAGAAAGAAAAAAATTAAAAACCACAACTTAATAATATATATATAAATATTAAAAAGAAGTTAAAGCGACTTCAAAAAGATAACATTAACTCAATAAATATTTTAAAACAATAAATTAAAAATTTAAAAAAGAATAAAGTCGGGTAATTCCATCTGGTATGAAAGTATAAAAATCTTTTGTGTATTTAGTTATCAATATTTAGTAGTTTAGCGGAATGGTATTACCCTACTTCATTTTTTTCATTTTTTTTTATTAATTATTTTTAAATTTTTATTGAATTTTATTTATATTTTTAAAGTCGTTTTTTTTATATATATTTATATTACTCTTTTAGGTTTTTTATTATTAACATTTAATCGATGACCATCCACTAAAAAATACAGCACCAGAACCTTTTTCTTTTCCGCAAACTCTTCGCACAAAAAGGGAACGCTACCCCTATGAGGTATAAGTTGGGTATAAACGGAAACACCTGACCCATAAAAATAAAACACGCAAAAAAAATAAAAATATGTACTATTAGCTAAATGACAACGACATAAAAAATAAAAGTATTTTTACATTAGTTTCACTACCTTAATTGTTACAACTTCCAGCATATTGTAGCATATATCTACTAAGGGCAGTTTAGCTTAAAAAATATGTCTAGTACCTTTGACTTTCGCGATACTTACTGGGTTTTCTTATGGGACCACCGCGGAAGTGCACTCTTTCAAATAATAAATAAAATTCATAATCGGTTCACAATTGACCCAGTAATCGGTGAACATAAATAAAAAAATATAGGTGTCGAACATACAACCCTCTTCTTTTTTTGTAGTCGGTTAAAAAGGTTTAAACACCAGAATTTGTTATTATAATTTATTATTATTTTTGTTTATGTGATATTATGATTTAATAATGGCTTTTACAAATTCCAGGTTATTAAATCGATTTACCTAAAATAGATTTACATCCAATTTGAAAACTGTCACATGATTTTGGAAAATTATTATTCAGAATTTAGTTAATCTGCCTCTCCATTTAAACAATAAATATTTGGTGCAATATATGAACAGTTTGAATTAAGTTGTATATTAGCAGAGCGATGGGCTGACATTTTCATTCTAAATATTCTGTTTGGTGTATTATATGACTATTGATAATAATTGATGAATTAGTTTGGATTTAGGTATCACATTACGTAAATACAAATACGGCCAATATAACACACTAATACCTGATGTTTTTTACAAGCGGTTTCCTTTAGGACTTTCTAGCCTTTAAAGAAAGAAAAATGAAATTTAGTATATTATTATTTGACATAATTTTAAACTGGTTGTTGTATTCACTTTAAAAATTTTAAATGACACCACTGGTATATTTATTCTTATTTTAATAGAATATGAGATTCTTAATGCAATGATACCTTACATGTCATTTTTTGACAGTTCTGCTGTAATTTTTTAAATATTTTATTCTAGAGTGCCGTTATTAGGTTAAAACGGTTTATTTTAAGTCAAGTGGCTACTGAATGGTTATGAAAAAATAAAATTAATCATATTTTGTTTTTCACGGCTTCTTAGGGCGTTAGAGTTTGCAAAATCCCATTTCTGGTGATTTTTAATCGAACGAGGGTGGCTCGTGAGCATATTAAAAAGAAAGCATTTTATTCCAAATAATTTAGTAGCACCTAAGCGGAATTTTAGGAAAGGTTTTTATTTACAAATCATGTAATAAAATCATTCAAACCAACCATAATACTAAATAATAATAATTTATGACAACATCAGGTATTTTTATAACTTCTGTAAAAAAGTATTACACGAAATACCGCCTATGTGGACCAAAATATTAAGAATAAAATGCTCTTCTGGAATATACTAACGAGCCACCCTCGTTCCATTTGAAAAAAGGAGTTATACCCAATAATAGGATTTTGCAAACTTTGACTCCGCCCTGAGAATTCCTAAGTAACAAAAAATGATTAGTTTTATTTTTACGGTCACTTGACTTTAAATTAAACCTTTTTAGCTTAATCATGGTACTCGGGATTAAAATTTATTAAAACAAAATTTTGACAGCCGAGGTATCAAAAATGACATGTGAGGTGTTATTGTATTCAGAATGTCATACTCTTTCAAAATAAACTAATATATTTAAGAGGCGCCATTTAAAATTTAAAAGGAGCTACTTTATCGGTTAAACCGGAAGTAAGAGAAAACAAGCGAGAAAATTAACCAATTTAAAAATATGCCCGATTTCTTTTTTCTAGAGTCTTTCAATTGTCGGTGTAATTTAAATACTTCCTCCCTATAGAGGCGACGAATATACTGTGTAAGGGTTTCGCGGCCATCTTCTGCTAAACTTAAGGTTTTTGGGCTATTCGGCCGTCGTTGTAGATTTTGCTTCCTTGACGTTTCGCCAGCGCGAGTGGTTAGCATCCTCAGAAGGTTACTACTAAACTACTTGCGTACTACTGTGTACAGTATTTTAAATAGCCCTTGGTATTCCTTATCCGATTTTGGTTAAAAGCTGTGCTTTTAGGGTACTATTTTTACTTAAACTGTGTATTAAATTAAATTTATTAAGTCAGCGGCTCCCTAACCTATATTTTTGGCAAAAATAAATGTATGCTACTCATTTTATGTGCTTTTATTTAGTTTTCTTTTTAAACAAAGTAACGTATTTTTTTTTAAACAAAGTAAATGACAACATTTTTGTCATGCTAAGTCTATTTCTTTACGTATGTATGTCTTCTTGTTTAAATAAAACCGATTTTCCTACTAATTCCTGTTCCGTTTTATCCAAACTTTAAGTGTAGTATAGGTGAAACTGTGTTACCTTATTTCTAAAAGTTTATTTTTTCTGGTGTAATTTAAAGCGTAATATAACCGACTTATATTACTGCAATTTTATTAAATACAATCTTTTTGCACCGCATCCTTCTACATTTTACCAGCGAGAAGCACGGCTCGGCTTTCGGTTATGTGTGACCAGACCTTATTCAGCCCTAAATGGGAGATACTTCAGATATTTTAATATCAAAAAAGCATTTTTTTAGAAAGTTCGACACCGTGTATTCATATTAATCAATAATTATAGCACTGCCAATAAATATAACAAAAAACGTTTTCCCATTTAAATCTCATTTTTATTATTATTATAGAAATGTACAACAAATACTGTTAATAAAAATAATTTCATTTTTTTTACAAACCAATCAATTGTTTTATATTAAAAAAGCGTAATTAGGCTTGTAGGAAGTCTTACTTAAATACGAAGCGTTTTTCTTCGGAATACAAACCAACAAAGAAAAAAACGTAATTTACCCCAAGGATTCACATTTATTTCACTGGCTAAAGTGAAAAATTTAATAAAAGTTAGGAACTTTAAGATTATCGAAAAACATTTTCCTATAAAACACTGCTCTGGCTTTATACCAATGTAATTTTATTCAAATTTATGCCTGGGCCGTAAATCAAAAGAAAGTATTTACCACTGCCGCAAAAAGTTTGGGATTACTGAAGTGAAAACTCAGTAACTTTTCACGTTTTAGGAATACTTATCCCTAATAAGGATATATGGGTATTTTGTGAACGCAAAATGGATTCATAAGGTTTTTTGTGAGAACATTTATCGTTTTATATGGGATAAAGTATACTTGATTTGAAATCTTTCTAGATTCGGAATCTTGAAATTTCTTAGTAAATTGTATTTTTTGTTTGTGATGACTTAAAAGATAGATATAAAACTTCTAACTAATAATTAAACTTTATTAACAAGCAATAATATTGTCACAAAAAAGCACATAAGCTTTTTTCAATCAAAAGGGTAAGAAACCGTCTAAAATTTAGCCTAAGAATAACAGAAAAAGGCATGGGCTCCCCGACTAAACATTTTAAATGGTCAAAATGTTTATTTTTAAAAGTGCCCAAACTTGTTTTGAAAAAAAAATTTGTTAAAACTATTTATAGTGACACGTTGGCTAAGCATAAAATTAGAGGGCCTTACAACAAACAGTTACAAAATTAGTAATTAGAAGGTTTGGCCCAATTTCTGTCCTATTAGTTTTGTAAAACATATCGTAGTATAGTTAAAAATAGTATATTTTGTTTTACTCTGTTATGACATATGCATTGCTGGCACAAGAACACTCCCCATGTATTCACTAAAGTAAATATAACAAAGGAATGGTAGAAGAGTCATACATGGCTTAGAATATAGAGAGGATTGTCGAGACGCCTTTTTGCTTCTGGGTAAACTAATATTATCATCAGCGTACATATTCGAAAATCTTCGCCACATAAAGTAAAATGAAGGTACATACAGAGTTCACAGTGGGGTCTACAAGCATAGTAATCATTATAATCAAAACAAAAATGATCTTGTCCCTTCATAATATCGTTTAACGAGGTCCCAAGATGGCCCTGGCTACTTAACTATAAAATTCTTTATTAAATTGCCCAGCATTATAAGAACATTGAATTTACCAAGATTTAAAATACAGTAATAAGTCTTTTGTTAAAAAATGCTTCCTATAGGCACAATAAGTTTTTAGCAACAAACTTTACCACAGAAGAAATAAAGTAATTTTTATTTAGGTTCAATTAGTTTAACAGATATTTTATTTTAATTCACATAAATTTAACATTTGTTATATCTGTGATCTGAATGTTTTTGTAAAATAGACATTTTATTTTAATTTTAATTTACATTAAATTATACATTTTGCTATAACTGTAATAATAATTATCCAAACTGTTTATGATTTACTGTAATGCGATGTTTTTAAACAATATTTATGTATTTTTGTTTGTTGACAAATGTGAATACTGTACTCTAAGTATATTTGACATAAATAAAAATCATCATATTCTTTATTTTATCTTTATCTTTATGTATATATATTTTTTAAATACTTTTTAATAAAATACAGTTTTACAATTTTTGCAGCTTAAGCTAGGGTTTAATTAAAGTCTACTTTTTCATCAACCTGTCCATTTAAAATATATTGGTGTCACTTTTGGCATTTACTTGACAGCAATATGCTTTAAGAGGCAAGTTTAAATACCAGTTAATTTCTGGTTAGAGGAAAGTGACCTAATATGGAATGGTATCCCTAATATGGAATACCCGCCTTTCATTTAAACGGAAACCTACACACTTGATAAGAGGGGATTAATTATAGACTTTAGCTCACTAGTGACTTATACTAATTCTTTATTACTTCCAACATTTCACAATTAAAAAAATAACATAAAACAACTAATATATTATACTAAAATTTATTCGTGTTTATATTAACAGTAATTGTTATATTAGATTTATCTTGGACAACGTTACATTGTGCGGAGTGTTCTTCAGGAAGTCTTTCAGCACTAGTACTTGCCTTGGTGTGCTCTTCACCCTGTATTCGTCTTGCAATCTCAAACTTGTTAGAGATGCAATCTTCTAAATATCCTTCTGCCACGGTAGAAGACTTCCACCCGCCATGGCGTGATATCGGCCCCAGCGTTGACTGGAAGTGTCGCTGAAGAACGCCGCATGCTATGACCACTATATAAGATTTCATCAGGTAGTTGCAGATAATGAGCAACTACTCTCGGAATTTTCGAAATTTTATTTATTCCCACGCATTGCCTAGTGCATTTGCCTTTTTGAAAGTTGACAAAAAATCTTTTGTGAGGCGTATTCTCTGGCCTTAGGGACACATATTTTCTAAATAATTCAAGCACATTTACCAAAAATCCTTCTTTTTAAATTGTAAAGCTTCTCAATTTGTTCGTCTTGGTATCAGGTATAGAAACATATAATGTACTGGCCTTTATCTACTATATCTTCAATACTTAAGCGAGTTAGTTCGTCACAACGGCATGCACCAGCGATTCCCAATATCAATGCAACCTATAAAAATCCGAACAGATAAGTATTTAATACCAGAAACTAAAGTAAATTCATACCTTTGACATTAAGTGCTCGTCGTCAGGTGCCTCAGCCAAAAAATTTTCGATGTATTGCCTCTCCAGAATTTTTGCCTTTTTCGGTTTGAAATTTCTTGAATTGCTCTTCAAATAAGCTACAACTTTTCCATACCTCCCAATATCCACGTTCTTATATACTTTTAAGGTCGTTTTTATCATTGAATACTTGGTCCACATTGATGAGGGAGCAAGTTTTTCTATAAAAACAGAAAGTAAGCCATAATAACATCTTTATTTATAGTACCAACTCCTCGCCATTTCCTCCATGCTTCAAAATCTTCAAATTCTTTATTTTACGTTAGTTTTGACTTCTCTGGAATTAAACTGCATGTCGCTACCGCAGCTTCTTCCAAAATTTCCGCAGGAACTTCACAATTTTCCATTTCGCAAAGCATTTTTATGTTTGTCTACAAAGTTGTTTACTAAACAAACCCGTAGTTACCAACAAAATGCATTACAACCAAACAAGCTTGCTTTCCAAAAATACAAAATTTTGTTGCTGGTGTTGACAATGACAAGTAACAAATAATGGATGACGTTTTCAAATTATTTTTGATATTAAAAACGATTTATACGAAAGTGTTGGATAAAATTTTGTATTAGACACGTGAGTTATTACATATAAGTCACTTAAGAAAATTACCTCTCTCGCCCTTCGGGCTCGAGAGTTAAACTTTTCTTGCGTGACTTATATGTAATATAACTCACTTATCTAATAAATAACTATAATTTTTGAAAGGGCAAGACAATTTTTTTTATATATCCAACAATGAATAAAGACAAAGTATGTCTTTAATTATTGATAATTATGTAGTACACAAAAAAATCCTGATTGGTCTCCAACATTGCTCTTACTTAGTTTTAGTTTATTCTTTAAAAAGTATATTCATGCTAAGATTATTAGATATTATCTATACTATGTATATGTATAAGTCAACGGCATTTTTATTGTGACGTATATTTTGAAATACATAGGGCCTCTTTAACGTCACTTGGACAATTGTACCATATGGAACTATTTTTTGGTACCGTGGGACCGGTGGACCATAAAAACTAAGTTTGCATCTTTCAATAAGACTACAGGAACTATTTAACTAACTTAGTATAGTACGGGCATTTCCCCAAAACAGGGGAGCCCGTATGTGCTTAATTAGAGCTTTAACTTTTTATTTTACTTTACTTCTACTACCTCTACGACTCTCTTTTTAAAAATTGTGTGCTGTTTAAATATTAAATTGTTCTATCTTTGTTTCAACAGTTCTACGTGGTCAACCTTGTTTATTGTATTGTAACCTAGAAAATTGTTTAATTTAAAGTTCAAAACCTTGACACATTACGTCTATCTTTTTCCAATGTTAAGTAACCTAATTAAAATGTATACTTTTTTATACTGGGTGTTAACATATGCCCCTTCCTAAAAGCGTTTTAAGAAATTTAACAATTTTGTTTTTTTAATCCTTTGAGAAGTTTAAGAATTTTATCGAAAAACCGTAGTTCCGACTTACAAATATTTGAAAACCCTAACAATTTTTTTCCTATTAACTAGATTTTAGCGTAATCTTAACGGTTTTAAAAATTTTGAAAACAGAAATAATGGCTTTACCGAAAATTATTTTTTTCCAAAAAATATAAACAAAAAAATGTCCCAATAGCCTTCTATCCACAAAATAATTGTTTTGATTGATTAAAAGCTTCGACTTCTTTTTGTTATTTTTTTATTATTAAAAGATTTGTCACTAATCATAAAAAATAATTAGATTTCTTTTCTATTTTAACCGAATTTCTAAATTTGAGTTTTTCTCTCAGAAGTTTTATTTAAATAGAGTTGTTATGTTAGGATTATTTTTAAGAGAAAAAGTGGTCTTATTTTTAAACCTTCTATATAAAACACTTGACTTGGTAAAAAAAATTGTGTTATTTGAAATTGCCTAGCTCTGCATTATTACAAATTGTCCCTTATGTTTTTTTTATCATCAAAACAATAAACCTTTTAGAAAAGCAATTAGATATAATATTATATGATGGGTAAAAAACAGTTAGTATTAAATTCTATCATAAAACTACTTTTTTTTATATATTTATCTTATTATTATTATTTTTTTGCTGGTAAGTAAACAACATAAAAGTACCATTATTAAAAAAATACAAGTATACCTAAACACTTTAGATATAACATAATGCCCTTAATTGTTATTTGTTTGTTGAACTGTCCTGTGTCCACCTGGCCTGCCTGGCAATCTCCTTACCGGGGTGTTCCATTGGCAATTTGTCTCGTACCTCCTCTCCACGTAATATTGTTTGCCTTTAATTTCCATTTTTTTATTAACATCTGGTAACTGCAACCTCGTGTCAATTTCCCCAAATCCTGATCTTTCTCAGGACCTCTAGATAGTCTTGTACCCCACCATTCAAGACCATAACTTTAGGGCTCTTCCCAATACTAAAGCTGCCACTTACAGTGCTAATACAGCCTCATGCTGCTTATGAAATTCTTCGTCGTCATGACGCATCGAAAAAAACAACAACTTTAATGCAAATTACTAACCACTTTTCCATATTCTTCTTTATGAACTCTGGCTAACACTATTTAGCCATATTTCGCAAAACTGAAGATACACTTTATCTTCATCCTCTTGTAGCTACGCTGCTAGCTCCTTGCAGCTACGCTACCCCACACATTTCTTCCCCGTCTTCATCATTTAACACACATTTTTTCTGCGGGGAACGGAAAGCCTTTACGGCGTACCATAGGCGACATTCCGTATCGCCTTACAAAGGGCACTGGAACTGGGGCGGGCACAGCATACCATAACCGACGTTTTACAAAGGTCAATGGGATCGAGAGCGCCTCCACCGTATATAACGTATATTTAAAATACACATAGGGTCACTTTTACATCACTGGGACCAATATACCATATGGAACTATCTTCTGGGAACATAAGACCGGGAGAATATGAAAATTATCTTAGCAATACATCATAATTACAACAACTATTTAACTAACTTATTTAGTAAAATAATTAAAACCTATAGAGCCCTTACACGGTGTTTACAATATGTTTGATAAATGTATTAAGGCACACAGTTGCCGAAGCGAAACACAGAGATGCCCGATGGGTTTTTTTAAATTAAATTCATATATATATATATATATATATATATATATATATATATATATATATATATATATATATATATATATATATATATATATAAAAGTGAATGGTTCTTGAGCTTTGATATAAATACATTAATAAAAGGTAAAGTTCTTTGGGCATATGGCTCATCAATGACTGTAAAAATAAATAAATAAAAAATACCCTGTAAGAATTTGGCTACTATGGGTGGTTGTTTAAAAATTACGGAGTCTCCAAAAGAAAATGGAATACCCTGGGCCCGACCAAGACGGTGACATATATATATATGGTGGCCCACTATATTCGACACGTCTGTAGCTGGATAACTATGGGGTTTTTACAAAAAGTAAATACTGAAACATATACAGGTCGGATAAGGCCACAGTATAAAATTATTTTACTTTATACAGAATGTCTCAAAAAGTGAGACGTATCAAAGTTATATTTTTGTAAATGGAACACCCTATATTTTATGACGGTTTTAGATTCTGCATAAAAAAATAATTTAAGTTTGTTAATAGTACCAAGCGTCTAATTTTATTAGTTTTTGTGATATTTGATTTTTTTTTTTCAAAATGCAGGGGTGCAATTAAATTAATTTTATTTTAACAATATAAACTCGTAAAACTTTAAAATTTGTTACAAGATTAGGAAAAGTCTGCCTTATTATACATAGGTCATATCGAGATCATAGATTATACAGGTTGATCAAAAAATAATTTCAATTTTTTAGAAAGTCAAATGGCAATATCTCTCTTATTTTAAATGGAACACCCAGTATTTTTTTACACCACATAATGACAAACCAAATACTCTTTTAAATGGTGTATAGGTTGTCTTTACCTATCTTTTATACTTTTTAAGTAAATTCCGTTTTAACATATTTTTATTTCAAATGTCTATTTAAATGTAAGTAGGCTGTGTATAGCTATGCCTATTTACTAAGCCGTTATTGCAAAATGTAAATTTGTCGAAGAAAAGCACAAAATTAAAAGATTTTGTATTATCTGCCACTATTTTTAAAATTCACAGAAAAAAATCATTACTTGCTTATAATGCTACTTCCAATAACACTTATTTCAGCTGAATGTGGTAATAATAAAACTTGTGTTTTTAAATAGTCCTAATAACGCATCTGGTCAGTTATGACGACATTTCGTGACTTATTACTCGTTTCTTCCATTATCCATAATTACTGTGTCAAATTTTTAAAGCAACTATTAAGGTTATCAGATGGTTTCTCTTGGAATTTTTAAGGATTAACTCTAGACTAAAGTAAACCATTTTTTTCACATCCTACCAGTGTTATATCATCTTGTTGTTGTAGAAGAAGGGTTTTTATTTAAAATAATTGAAATTTCTTTTAAGCTGACTAAAACACTAGTAATCAATAAATGGTCGTTGTTATTTCCTTAAGAAAAATATTAATGGCTGCTATGTCACAGCCAACTTTAATTTAAATAATTTGTAAAAACAGATTTTACTAAGAAAGCACAAAAGATAGGTATAAGCAACCTATACACCATTCGAAAGAGTATTTTATTTGTCATCATGTAATGTAAAATATTAGAGGGTGTTCCATTAAAAATAATAGTGATACGGTTATTTGATTTTCGGAAAAATTAAATTTATTTTTTGATCACCCCGTACAATATTTGATCTTGATATGACCTACGTATGATATGGCAGACTTTTTCTAATCTTTTTACAAATTTTAAAGTTTAAACTGTTAAAAGTGTTAAAGTAAAATTAATTTAATTTTACCTCAGCATTTTTCAAAAAATCAAATATCACAAAAACGAATAAAATTAGACACTTAGTACTATAAACAAACTTGAGTTATTTTTTAGAGTAGAATCTAAAACCGTCATAAAATATAGGGTGTTCCATAAAAAAATATAGCTTTAATACGTCACACTTTTTTGAGACACCCTGTATAGACTAAAATAATTTTATACTGTGACCTGATGATACATTTTATTAATTTAATTTTTATAATTATTTTTTTAATATTTTTTATACGTTTTAAAGTCGTGTTTCTTTCCATACTGACTTGCTAGACATTACTAAACACAAACATGACGGTTTGATGACATAATTCCAAACAATGTTGCTACAGTAAAATTTTAAAGTTCCAACGCTCTTATTGGTAAACCTTATATTTCCAACATACTATTTAATAAAAAAACTAACGAAAAGTGGGCTCTTTATGATCCTAAAAGCAATTTTGGACAATAAGTCTTAATTAGGCGATTATAAAATGAACTATGCCAATTAAATATCAAAGACCTCCTTAAAAAACAAAAAGATTGTCAAATAACCATATTACAGCAATAAACCCCATATCAAAGTTAAAACAAGCTCGGGTCAGTCGCTGACCCCGCCCCCTGCTTCGGGTTCTTCGGGTACAAAAATATGCCCCAGGTGCAACTGTTAACTTTATAAAAATATAAGAAACATAAATTTAATAAGTTTAAAAAAATATATTAATATATATTTCTAATTAATAATTTTTAAATATTTTTTTAATTTTAACAAACTGCGTAATTTAAGTGTTTGCGCATACACTATAAAAATAGTGCCCTTTTTAAACAAATTACTTAAAATTTAGTCAAATATATTAAAAGTATATTAGCTAAGTGTATCAGTGTATCTTGGGCAAAAGAAAAAAAACTTTAATTATCAAGAAAACTTTTT
This sequence comes from Listronotus bonariensis, assembly GCA_014170235.1. Taxonomy (NCBI): domain Eukaryota; kingdom Metazoa; phylum Arthropoda; class Insecta; order Coleoptera; family Curculionidae; genus Listronotus; species Listronotus bonariensis. The sequence continues at coordinate 37,864 of JACEGR010004275.1, forward strand.
GGATATAAAGGAATGCCATGTCAGTTTTCGAGAGTTGTTTGAGGGTCAAACCTATTAGGCAAAGCGATTTCTCTCTTAAGGCGATGGCCGAATATTGGTAAAGTTATTTTGGTTTGTTTGTCTTTGTAACTTTATCCTACAAATAAGTATTTTTATAGCTTCGAGTAAAATTAATATTTGGCTTTTTTAAATATATGTAAATTTAAATTAAATTAGAAATATGTACAATGCATTTCTTTAATGACCCCTTCCCCCTTTATTTTTTAACGGATCAATTAAAAAAGTAAAACTTATGCGTAAATACTATATTTTAGAGTAAAATTGACAGATAAAAATTCCAAGATGGCGAGTAAGCGCCATAAGATAAATAGCAACAAATTTACTTATTTTTAGTAAAATTTTTGATATTCATTAATAATAATTAATAATTAATAATAATTAATACATACTATAAAGTAAAGTCGCTTTTTGCGCATGTCTGTAATATGTATGTATGCTTAGATCTATAAAACTACTCAACAGATTTTGATGCAGTTTTTTTTTAATAAATAAAGTGATTCAAGGGAAAGGTTTTTATGTATAATTAGTTCTAGTTGATTTTTTGTTAGTTTTGGTTCTGGTAAGTTCTGAATAAACAAAAAGTTCAGGAAAAATATATTTAATGCTCAATGAAGTGGGCGCGGGTCCGATAGTGTTTCAACATGTTTCTTTTTAAATATTTAATTTAAAGTGCCATTTATTAGATGCGGAAAACATATTACCCCAAATTTCTGAGGCTCTACAAAAATGAGAATCTACCTTGTATTACCTAAGTCCAAAGGTGGATAAAATAAGAGAAAGGGTGTCAAAAATGTATTCTAAGATTTTTTATAAATAATTTTGTAAATAATAGGTTAACTGTCAAATATTTGGCTAAAGGGTGTTTTATTTTGCCGTCCTTATTCCCACCACCTTCTTAACTATAGAATTATGACTAAGAACAATAAGTATCATGGCTTTTTATTATTTTTTTTTCTTAAAGAAATATTTTTACTTTCATATTTTTTAGTTGTTTTAAGTATAAAGTATAAATTTAACATAATACTTAATATTTCGGTTGAGGTTTTAAATAAAAAAAGTAATAGCACATTTTTTAAATTGTTCATATCCATATATCAGTACATAATTGTTATTGGTAATAAAAAGAATATATTTCAATTATAAATTTTAAACTGTTGACACAGTACCAATGATATTTGGGCTACTAAATAACCTCATAGTAATGCTTCTTTTCATAGGTAAACGGCTGTTCAGTAAGTTGGAATTATACAGGGTGCAACGATTTTTTTTTTCATTTAATGTATGCTTTTTAACACTGGTGGCAAATTCGACATTTTTCTTTTACCGTTTAATTTCTTTATCAGTATTATACAAAAAAGGGTTATCTTATTTGAATCGACATCTTCGCCCATTTTTCAAAATTTCAATCGCATTTTAAACCCAGACATACCAACATTTTGTATGTAATAAAAAATCCATTTATGCTATAAAATTATTAAAATGTAATAAAGTTAAATTAAAAATGGTGTTTGTCAGCTCCTAAACTTTATAATACAGTTTAAACTATTTTTTGGAATTTTACTATATTTTAAAAATATTCTGATAAAAAAAGGATTTTTTATTACTTACAAAATGCTGGTATATCTGGACTTTAAATTAAATTTTGTAAAAAACGATTTGAGATATCGATTTAATTAAAGTATACCTTTTTTGTACAAAAATAATGAGGGAATCCAGCGGTCAAACAAAACGTCGAACTTGTAACTAGTGTTAAAAATGCATATATTAAATGAAAAAAATCGTCAGACCCTGCAAGCCTAAATATCAGTGGTACTATAGCAACAGTTCAAAAGTTATATATGAAATAATTTTTTTATACCAACTTTTAAGGTCAACATCTTCCTCACGAAGCGCGATTAAACTTTTTTTTATATGAAGTACTAGCATTATTTTGGCTCACTCCATTACCCCTATTTTTTTGACCTCGCCTTTCCGGACACCCTTTATTACCCTATGATTATTATATTATTCATGGCTTTTCGTTATTTAAAAATATCATCTTAATTGTTATTTAAAAAGGCTTTTATTTATATAGTGTCTGACTTTTCATTTTCTTAAACCTAAGAAAAAGTTTAGTCTAAATCTAATTTAAGATGTAATAAGGATCAAGTCTATGTAATGCAAAGTGTTTAATGTTTAATAAAACATGAAACTTCTAACAAATCGATGGGTAACAACTTAGTATTCAAGTCAACAACCTAATTTTCGTTTCCAGTGTTGTAATAAGATTACCCAAACTAAAACTGAATTCATAACGATATAAAAGGCAAAACTATTTGCAATTGGCAGAGACAGTCCACAATTGCAATAAAAACTGCTAATTAACAAAGACTAAAAATTATCGTTGCTTAATAATTTAAGAGACAAATAAATGATGTAGCATAATACTCGGCTAGATGCCTATCTTGATACACGATTTTTATTCTTGTGTTAGCATAGTAATCGCCAACAACGTCATTAATTTTAATTTTCTAAAAAAATGTTTTTTGATTCAGTTATCTATACAGGCTAATAAACCTAAATCGATACTGTTGCTAATGTTTTTATTATTAAACGGTTTTACTTAACTTACAAATCTAGTAATGGAATTTGGACCCCTTTCTGATCACCAGTCGATCTGAAATTTGGTACACAATCCTTATCTTGATGACAATACAATATACCACATTTCTTTATGATTTTAAATCCAAGATGGTCACCGATAAAAAATGGCGGATTATATAATACTTTACTACAACCTCAATATGTGTTGTCACGGTCCAATTTTACTTTCTTAATAAACTAATTTATATAATTATCGCACTAGCTACTTGTTAGAAAATGACCACCGATATCTATTCTGGCCCATCACTACAGCCGCCTCTTGTGTGCTCGCGCGTTCGTCACCACGCCGCGGTCGCAGACTCTGCCGTGCAATTTTCAAACGTCCCGCCTAAACTTGAACCAATGAGGAGCTCGATCCGAGAGACTCTGGTACCGGCATCTCTAATTTACGCGAGTCGTGCCGTATGCCTTACCTTTTCTAGCCAATTGTTCCGATCGGCCCGTACTTCCTAGCTGATATATCTCAACGAACCCGCAGTGTGTTCTGCCGGCCGTTGCCATGCTATATTTTTTTTAACTAACTACGTTTTTTTATCAATGGTAAAATCCCTTGCCTCGTTTTATAAAATCACTTTTCATCACGAAGCCAACTAGAAGAGTCGACCAGTGTTCAGCTTTCTAACTTTCCTACATTTGAAGCATGGTAATCCATGGATTTTAAGTTTTAAAAGCTGAGAAATTGTTTCAATTTATTACCTTACCTTTAATTTGGTTGAGTTTCCTTTTTTATTGAAACATTACATCTGCATTAGCAGGATTTAAAAACGCTGAAGATTTCTTCTACAAGCACCCGTTTAAATCTTAACGGTAAGGATTTTTTTACCTAACTCGTATTGAATTTGTGCATACCTTTCTGTTTATTTCATTTTATCACTATAATTGATTACTACATTTTTTTAATTAAAATTTCCTCTTTAAACGACACGTGCAGAATGAAATATTTTATTAATTCTTAACTTTTTTTCTTTAATCCTCGTTTAAATAGCCATAAGACCTCCTTTTTATGTAATTACTATCTAATAGCAAATGTAGAGTGCATTAGTTAATTCTTTTAATTATTATAAGTAGAATTTCCGTACATAAATATTAATTAGCATTGTAAAATGCATTTTTTTTATAACCTATAGTTGACCTTTCTTTTACTACCAGGCACGAAGTAGAATCCATTTTATTTACTATCAATAAGAAAAAAAACCACTCAGTGGTAATTTTTTTATCCTTTTTTTTGTGCTATCTCTATAGTATTTTATATCCTTTATTGAGTTTAACGTAATTGGCCATATACAGTTTTAATAAAGTGATTTAATAGTTTTATTGCTAATTTGTTTAAAATAATGTGCCCGTTTATATTATCAAAATAACCACTTCTGTTCTTGAGAATTCTACCAAGTTAACGGCCTGAACCAATTCTAAAATAAGTAACTTTTCTTTTTTTTATACCTAATTCCACTTACAATTTTTAAACACAGAAACTTAAAAATGGATTCTTAAAGTACTGTCTAATTATCATTACTGTAACTTTTTTGATAATGCATTTTATTTTACTTTTACTCTCAATCTGCTAATTAGTTAAAATTATAATTTTTTTGTTTGCTTCCATGACAGACATGGTTCATGATTAACTAAATTTCTTAAACAATGGTATTTAGCTGCTTAATTTTCATTACAATTCTAGTGTATCAATTTGACAGTCAAACTACCCTTTTGAAAAAAAAAACCTTTTTTTTCTAATACCACTAGTCTACTGTATTTTCATGGCTTCACCATTTTATCAAGTTCTGGTTAGTTTCTGATTTTTTTTCTTAATTGTTATATGTATCAAACTATGCTTTTTAAAACTATGCTTTATAAAAAAAATATGTATATAATTAATTAATATTGGTTTCAATTTTCACTGTTTTACACATTTTCTTCTCTACTGTATATAATCAAATTATAAAAGGTCCATGGCTTTGCATAACTATTTTAAAACTCTATAGTGTTTCTTTTCGCAGCCTGCCTTTTGAATAAATACCAATTTTAATTAATAGCTGTCAAACTATATTACTTTTGGAGGCTCTAGGCCCATTTCAATCAATTTAACTGTGGCAAAATATCATTGCTAATTGATCTAAATCATTTTTTTTTGTTTTCCATGATCCCTTCTTTAACATTTTAATTAATGTAATATCTTACAAACTGCTTTTGAGGTTGGCTAATTATTTAAATAATTAATTACTATAATGGTTAATTTAATACATTTTTAAATATTTCACTTGATTATAAAAGGTTAACTAAACTAAAATATTCTTTGTTTTACTAAGATACATTTTTAAATATTACCAAATTTAACTGTTTTGTTTATCGATATCTTTATTTGCTTGGGTTGCCTAGTGTGGCTTTCTCCATATCAAATAATTTATTTAACCTTTTTTTTTCTAGTTGGACAATGTGAAGTGGCCTTATATATATTTCCTTTTTTTTAGCATACCGCTATCATTATGTATATTAATTTATCCTACCTTACTGATTTGTTGAATCATTGTGACTGTAATTATAGGATATTGTTTTAGAAATATTACCTGGTATTGCACAAATTACATTTTTATAATGTAACAAACAGTTATAATTTAATTTGATTGTGGGTCTTAGTCCAGTACTTAACAAATAGTGTTTTTTTTACCTCCTATGAGCCTCTTTCTGAGTTTGACTTGATCAGAATTTTTCCTTTTTATTTTGTTTTATTCTTATTAAGCTAAGTAAGCAATAATCAATTACTCTTAATAATTAATTACATTTTATTTCTTTTGAAAAGCGGTCTAAACTGACATTTAATTTTCTTTTTTCTAATGCTAACTGCTTTTATTTCAAAAAAGAAATTTGCATAGGTAGTTACCGAATTACTCGTTTTTATTTTTACTATTAGCAATTAAGACAATTGTTTACATTGCTTTACATTTTTGGGATTATGTGTACATACACAACTGGGTTAAAACTTTGGGAGTTTTTTTATAACTGGACTTAGGCACCACTCATTATTTCTATTTATTTTTAGTTTTAGGTTTCATTAATTTCATTAACTGATTTATCAATTTTATTGATTATTGGTATTTTTCTCACTTGTTTAATCGATTTATATTTGTACTTATTTTTTTTTACTCTTAATTATTAATTGTCTTAAAAATAATAGCACTATTTGTTTGTTTTAATTTTTTTCCCTCCCTTTTTTTACTAAGTAATTTATCTTTAGCTCTTTTGCTCTCTGACTTTCGCGCCGTTAACTTAGAGCGTGACAGTGTATTAAATAAAAGGGCTTTATTGGTATAATAGAGCTCCGTATGAAAAACTTAAAATTCCAAGATGGCCACCCCACAAAAAAATAGTAAAAATATATTTTTTCCATAACTACCTTAAAATCGTTATTAAATACAAGGGCTTCATTCCTAGAATTAAAAATTAATATCCAACAGCAAAAAGCAATTATCTTCTATACCTATATTCGCTTTTTCTTTTTTTGTTGTAGTTTTTAGGACAGTTATTATTGTTTTAACTTAAGCAATATAAGAATTGGATTCTTTTATGGCGTAGGTTAAAATAGTAGAGGAAAGTGACCAAATATGAAATAGTATCCCTAATATGGAATACCGGCATCTCTCTTAAACGGAAACTCAGACAAGAAATTAAAGGAGTTTTCTCTTTTTTCTAATGCCCATTTGCGAGTAGAAGTGGTAACTAATAGTATATCAAGTGCTTTCATCGCTGTAGCAACGTTTTTTTTATCGCTTTCTCATAAAATTTTAGGGTTTTTAAAAAATACTAATATACTAAATTAAAGAAGAGGGACCCCATATAATAATATTAAGGGCTCAAATTTTCACGATATATTTTTTTGTTACCCTTAAAAATATTTTCGATATATTAAAAAAAAAATAAAGTCGAATTTTTTGGCCCAGTCTACTGTTATAGCATTCCATATTTTGGGTATTATAAATAAAACACTTTTTGTAGTAATTATTAACAATCATATATTTGTCCTTTATTTTGTAAAAATTTTTAGTTACATTGACTAGTTTTAATTAGGATTTAAAAAAATACTAAAAATGATTATGGTAGTCAAATATGGAATTTTGGCCGCCATTATCATTTTTTAGTTTTTTTTCTTTAATTTTGGCTAAAACTAATTAATGTAACTAAAAATTTTTACATAATAACGGACAAATATATGATTGTTAATAATTTTTACCTTTTTTTTATTTATAATTCTTATGCAAAATATGTGTAAATAACAAAATGGTATTCTACCTTTAGTCACTTTCCTCTAAGTTTTATTTCCAATTTTTAAATATAATATTTCGCCTTTAAATTATAATAAACTCTTTATTTCTGGTTTAAAATATCATTTTGCTTTAATTTCAAAAGTAAAGAAAAAATTCTAATATGTTATATTTGGTCGTCTACAAATTATAGATAAGGACGTTTTATCTTTGAGCCACCATCATCTACTTTGTTTTTTTAAAATGGTCAAAATATGTGATTTTAAACTAACTTTAACTTTACATTTATGCGACGCTTTAAACGAAAAACCCATTATTTACAATTTTACCATTAAAATTAAGATATCATTTTAAACAATAGTGGAGTTTTTAATTCAACTGTAAGTATGCATTTTTTTTATTACTACTTATTATTATTTCTTCTATTTTTTATTTATCATTCAACTAACAAGCTACAAGTATTAATATTATTTACATACATTTACCTATACGTATTAAAATGAAGCATTTACTTTAATTAAACGCCTTAATAACTTTATCGTAGCTTCTTATAAAAAAGTTATGCACACTTACCTTTGAATGAAAATTTTCACAAATGTTTGAAATAAAATTTTTAACGGCAAAATGGCGAATGATGGTGTTTTGGTTCGAAACTTGGCATAACTTAAAAGTGTAATATATCGTTGGATTAAGAATTTCAATACGAGTTTATTAAGTTTTAAACCAAATATTCTGCCCACAAAAAAACAAAGTAGATGATGTTGACTTAAAGAAAAAAAGTCAAATTTTAAATGACTTGTTTTATAGAACAAAAAAGTGGAAATGACACTGTGACATTTGTTTAAAAATCTTTTTTAGAAAAACTAAGAAAAAAATGAAAACTTTTTCGCAAAATTTTGGTTTTGTTTTAGATCAGTCCGGAACGGCTGCAAATTTTTAATTTTTTTAAACAAAATATTGTTAAGCATAAAAATGCGCAACTTTGCCCTAATTTAACCCACCTTGTATCTCTTTCTCTTTCTAATATTCTAATGGTACCCCTTCAATTTGTAACAGTCTGTATTTGCATTATACTGACCACCTTTAGCAATGTATTCGCTTTTACCTTCATAAAAAAAAACGAAATCGATTATTGTGCCAAACCAATTCACACCTGTTGAATGTCCCGTAGGTTTTCGTCGCCCCAAATCCGACAATTTTGCATGTTTACAAAGCCACTTAACGAGAATGGACCTCGTCGCTAAATTTGATTTTTCGTACAAATGCAGGATTTGCGTTTAGCTGCTGTAGATTCTAGTTTTTATCTTTATGACAGCCCAAGAAGGCTAAAATGAGATCTGTGTAGTGGGTACTTTTGCTCCAAGTTTTAATTAAGGGGGAAGTAAATGCATATTTTTTTTTATGAAAGAGTTATTATATATTTTTAAAAATTGGTATGTAGTTTACTGAAATATTTAAATATTATAAGTTTTTTTCTTTATTTTAGTGATTTAAAATGGTGGATGTACGCTAAATTCTTCTAGGATGGTCGGAGTGAGACTTCTTAATTGGCGGGCACTCTAGCATCGGTTCTAGTTATTTGATAATTAATGACTAAAGTTTGTTATTTTTATAAATGCCTTCATTTGTCGGCGAGCCTAAAAAGTAAAAAAAAATATTCTCGAAATAAAATGCTTGAAAAAATAAAATGAATTTCTGGCGCAATTTTTCCATAGTTTTTGCTTTAAAAAATATATAGTTTTTCAAAAAATTCGGAACTTTGTAGGTTTACATAGAAACTTCTGTGTCATATTTCAGAAAGATTAGTCAGTAACTTTTGAGTTATCGTGTTCGCCAATTTAAAAATGTAGTTTTAAGGAACAGAAGTTAAAAGTTTGACACACAAATTTAATTATTATACTGACTTACCGACTCTGTAATATAAGAAATTCTAAAAATTATGTTGTAGAATATGTCACTATATTCTTAAAGAACTACTGTAATAACATATTATAACAAAAAAACAACATTTTACAGGTATCTTCCCCCTGATGGAATTTGGGTCTAAAATTTCATTGATTTGAAATGTATCAGTTAAATTTTATTTAAAAAGAGTTTTTTTTTAACCAAATTTGCCTACTTATTTTTATTTTTTTTTCTTTGGACAAACCACGAAGGCTAAAAGCCTAAATACTAACGTACCGTGGGTGTCTTAAGCGATGTAAGAGGGAGTTTGTTGACACGGGACTTAAATACTTGAAGATTTGGGGGAAGTAAAGACCTCCGCGGGCAGCAGGTTCCACAACCTAGAAACTCTAGGGACAAAAGAACGAACAAAGTGGGAAGTTCGGGGCCTGTCCAGTTGGACCGTATAGGGATGCATACGCGCGGAACCACGGGTTTCTCTGTTGGGAACCGCAAGTGGAGGAACTACACTGGACAATTCCTCAGAGCAGAAGCCATGGAAGTACCTATAAAAAGCGATAAATCCCCCACAGCCCGACGATGTGCAAGAGAGGGAAGCCTTTCTGTAAGTGAAGGATCATTAATGAGACGAATAGCTCTTCTTTGAATAGAATCAAGAATGCTTAGGGTTGTGGGGGACGCCATGCCCCAGATATGAGAACAATATTCCAAGGGAGGTCGGATCTGGGACACATATAAAGTGTAGAAATTAGAAAGGGAAAAATACTTTTGGCTCGAAAGAGAAATCCAAGCTTTTTTGAAGCTGCCGTGGCTATAGATACAATGTGTTTATGCCAGTTAAGGTTACTTTCAAATGTGACGCCCACAAGGTTAAAGGTGTCTTTGCTCTGTAAAACTTGGCCGCTCATAAGTAGAGGATGAGTATTTGATGACTCTTTTCGCGACAAGGAACATGATTGTGTTTTGGATGCATTAAAATGGACGAGATTTTTAGCGCCCCAATCCAATATTAGATTAAGATCCTGCGAAAGAGATATCTGCATCGCTCTGCGTTTGTTTTCCAAGTCAGGTTTAGTAATGGGTTTAGGAACCTGAAAACTGGAGTGAAGGGTACTATCGTCGGCAAAACTATGAATGGAATTAGTTGTAGACGAGAGAAGATCGTTGATGTGAAGAAGAAACAATGTTGGTGCCAGAACTGAGCCCTGAGGGACTCCAGCATTTACTTGGTGAAACCTTGAAGAATGGCCGTCCACAATAACTGATATATGACGATCAGATAGATAACTAGAGAGCCAAGTACAGAGTTTAGTTAAAAGACCATAGGAGGGAAGTTTATTAGGAAGTGCGGCATGCCAGACCTGGTCAAAAGCTTTGGATCTATCAAGAGCAACGATCTGGGACTCACCTAGAAACTCAAGAGACTTATTCCAGCAGTGTGATACGAAGGAAAGAAGATCTGCTGTAGATCTTTTGTGGCGAAATCCATACTGCCTGTCATGCAAAATTTTGTGTTTTTCTAAGTACTAAAGAATTTGTGAATTAATTAGTTTTTCCATTACTTTACAAAGAACTGAGAGAATTGAAATTGGTCTATAGTTAGATGGAAGAGATTTAGATCCTTTCTTGGGAATAGGTTGAACACGTGTAGCTTTCCAGCTTTCCAGAAAGATACCTGTGTTGTAAGAAATTCGAAAGAGCCGAGTTAAGATTGGTGCAAGTTCTGGAGCACATTTTTTTAAAACGATTGCTGGTATGCCATCTAGCCCAGACAATTTCTTGGTGTTAAGGGAAGAAAGGATACGCTTAATGTGTTTTACCTTAAAAATAATATCGGACATTTTATAAGGAACTGGGGTAACCGCTGGAATTGGATGATTTACGGGAGGGTCAAGGGTTGAATTGGCAGCAAATTGTTTAGCAAACAACTCTGCTTTTCCTTTAGCGGTAGAAACAATTTCATCTTCCAAAGCTAATGGCGGAAAAGAACTGGTACAAAAATTCCTACTTATGTTTTTCGCAAAGGACCAGAAAGATTTGCTGCCATTTGAGCAAGAAAGAACTTTGTTTTTAATACGATTGTCGAAGGAGTCTTTGGCTTCAAAAATTGTTTGATTGTAGTAGTTTCTTGCTTCAATGCTGGCCTGTCGGTTTTCTGGACTAGGATCCTGTAGAAACTTCTTGTGAGCCTGAACTTTAAAAATTCTAGCTTTATCACAAGATTTGGAAAACCAGGGTTTGTTATTGGATTCTTTGGGGTTCTTGATGGTGTGTGGAATATAGGTTTCAATGCCTAATTGAATTGATTCCGTCAGTTGATTGCAAATTTCAGAAGGATCACCAGAAGAAAAGCAGATGGAATTCCAGGGGTAAGTGGCGAAGAAGTCCCTCAGGTTATCCCAGTCGGCTGAGTTGCCATACGGTGCGTGGTGGCATGTATTCATTTACGTCATTAAGCCATGATCTGAGCGACCCTGTCACAAATGTTTGATAGAGTTCGGGGTTGGTAGTAAGAAAGAGATCAAGGGGATTTGAACTATGATTTGGGACTCTAGGAAAGTAGGTGGGTTCCATAATAAGGTTGGTAAGAGAGTTACTGACTGCGAAGATTTCGGCTGCTCTGCCTTGAGGGTCAGTTTTTGAAGAGCCTAGCCAATCCTTATTATGGACATTGAAGTCGCCAAGCACGATTATTTCAGCCGATGGAAACTGAGAAATTATGCTATCGATCTTTGTTGAAAGAAAGTCAAAGAATTCGACATAGGAATTATTAGATGGGGACCGGTACAAACAGCAGATAAATTTAATTGAAGACCTAAGGGAAAGTTTAAGCCAAAGGATATCGGGCCTACCCGATTCAAGATTGGAAACTCGAGCACAAGCCAGATCGTTGCGGACGTAAGCACATACGCCACCATGTGGGCGGAAAGACGAAATAAGTTCGTAGCCTGGAAAGGGAAGGTGGCTGGTTGAAGATTTAGAACTTATTTGTGTTTCCGTTAGAAACAGTATGTTTGGCTTAGATGACTGAAGGTGATGGTAAACGGAGTTTATATTGATGTTAAGCCCACATATGTTTGCAAAAGAAATTAAACTTCTCGATGAAGGCCTCCCGGATGCACCCTTCGCCCGGAGATCCGAATGGAGGGGTATTTTACCTCCGGAACATTTTACTTCCGGGTGTGCCGCTTAGAAGATAATATGTTGTTAAAAACATTAAATGGCAAATTCTACATCAGAAAATATAAAAAACCACTTTTTCATATTTTCAAAAATAAAACGTACCCCTTAAGTATCTTAACAACATTTTGTAACATTCTGTATAATGATCAGAACTAGAAGCAAAGACAAAAGTAAAAGCATGTTTTAATTTATAAGTTTAGTTTTATTTATACAACTGGGTACAAAAGCTATTAATATAATCCCAGTGTCAAGTACACGCTGTCGCAGCAAGCAAAATTTTCAAACTTCTCTTGTTTTTCATTGATATTCGACACAGATAGGGGCGATAAATTCACTGCGGTTTAATTTAAACCTGATGGATTTCCAGTATTAAAATTTTCGATTGTATATTTTATTGCTCCATCTCGCGCCCGGATACTTCGCTGTTATGACGAAAGATATAGTACTGAGAAATATGCTGTCATTTGGCTTATTTTTAATTAAAAGCCGCTTTCAAAGATGTGATTTATTGTATAAGTAACTTTTGAGAAGGTATAGCAAGGAATTTTAAGGCCAAAAAATGCGTAATAGGACTCTTTAAAACTATAAATCATATCAACATAAAATACCCAACCCTTTTTTATGAAAAGAAGGGGGAAAATTAAAAAATTGCTATAAAAATATTTAATTAAGTGTAAATGTGACGTAAAAGTTAAAACCTTTTCAAGAAACAAAATTCTGTTACCTAAAAGTTGCTATAGGCATTTGTTTTAACGACTTTGACACAAAAAATAACTAAACGGGCAATAAAAATATTAAATGAAATTATTAATAAATTAACAAACCTATATTTCTTATTAAAAAAGGCAAAACATACAACGTTGTGCCAGCTCGATACGTTCAAACTGACTTTAAGTGTGGAGAATACTAGCAATTAAAGATTAGACAAAGAAAAGCCCTTATGTTAACATTAAAAATAGGGTGACGAATTGGTGTGCTTTGTTGTTTTTAGATCATCTACTTTTCACGCATGGAAAAATTCCTCACAAACCTTTTAAAGCGGCACGACGCGTACAGGATTTGTATTTATATTTAAACATCCACTTACCAGGATAACCTTAAAAGATAGTGAGGAACTTCTTGTACAGAAGTTTTATAGTTTTTTATTTTATTTTCTTCTAAGCTTAACAAAGGAATAACTTAACATTAAAAATAAAAAAATAAAGGGGTAACTTTTTTAAAATATTAAACACCCTGTTTATTATGTCACTATTAAAAAGATCTTTTAAAGCCTAAACTCCTACAATTAATACAGTGACCGTCAAGAGTTAAACACATTTAAAAAAAAATTGTTAAAGAAATCTAATTTTTTATTTTTTTGGAAATTTCCTCTGCGTATCCAGGTACCTAAAAATCTATATTGACATCTGGCTTATAGGCAGCGTTACAGGAAATAATTAATTAAAATATTAATACGTTTGGTAGGTTGAAACAATATTTAAAAAGTTATAGCGTACTTTATCTTTTAATTATATTGGCTGTGGAGCTAACCTGCTGACCTGACCCGTGCCCATTTCGCTGGGCATAAATTATATTTTTCTCTGAAATTTTTGTTCGATCATAATTAAATATAGCCTATAGGGGCTATAGCACTTCTAAATAGTGCAGCTTTATGACTGTAAAATAATTTTTATGATAGGTTCAGTATTTCCTTACAACAAACTAACAATCAAAGTTACAAGCCTTACCTCGTTATAATATTAATATATATTTAAATTTAGTTAGGGCTAAATATACCCCTTATTTCTTTAAAAAACTGTGACTAAGTTTAACCAAATGGTTGAAAGATTAAAATACCTTCATTTTTAAACTTTAGGCTCTCTATTCCTAAAACAAAGTAATGCTGTTTGTGGCGAGCGTAGTGCAGCGGTAACGTACCAGCTTCTCACCGCAGCGATCCGAGTTGGAATCTCGGAACCGGACATTGGCATTTAATCGCCCGTCACCTCACAGATGGCTTAGCAAACCACTGTGTAGTATTCTGCCTACCCCAGGTAGTAGTTATTTACAAAAAAATAACGTCCGTGGTGGCACTACCGCGTTGTCTAAAAAGGTGTTGTGAAATGCAAAAATTGCTTGGATAACGTTGACGGAACAGCGTGGAAAAGGGGTTAAACATCTAATAACGCGACACCCACGGTACTCTGGTACTTAGGCATAAAGCCTTCGTGAAGTGTTAAACAGATAAAAAAATGCCGGTTATTTTTTTTTTAACATTTTAATTTTTATTAATGAATTTTTAATTAATATTTAAAACCAATTTTTATCCTAAAAACGTTAACAGACTTGCCTTCAAAACCAAGATACAGGTACACAGTATGTCCACGAGTAACTTAACTATACCTGTTTTTTTTTCTTTCTTATTCCGTAAAAAAGTTATTCCTTATAAAAATGTTTACTTGCTCTAAAATGCCTAAAGCTGTAATAAAAATTGCCTCCTGTTAATTGCCATACAAAATGGTTTAAAATCGTAAAAATACGATTACGAAAAAAGAAAAAAATTGGAAAATGACATTTTTAAAATGAATTTATTAAAAAGCATAAAAAAGTTATAAAAAAGGTTTTTTTTTTAATTTTTTATCATAACTTTTGTATAATATTTAAATTAGTACAGAAAAATATTTATAAGCAATTTTTTTTGCCAAAATAATATTTAGTAGTTTTAAATTTTTTTATATCATAAGGCGATTATTTTTAACGCTTTTATTTTAAAGAACCATTGTGTTTAACTAAGTTGTAAAAATACAGTGCATTTTAATAAAATCAAGCCACCCCCTATAATTCCGTAATTTGTACACTAATAAAATAATCCTAAAAACGTCAATTTCTATCTTTATACACATTTATGTGTCAAACTTTAAATGTCCAGGGTTATCCCCTTCCCCCACCAACCCAAACGTCAAAAAGTTTATAAGGAAAAATGGGCCAACCAATACATTGTCTTAAAGGGTTTTAAATTATCTCTTTAACAGACTTTAGTATTTTAAAATTCGTTCAGTAGTTTCCGAGAAAACCCACCCTAAGTACTTTGCGCCTTTACCCCTGTAACTTTTTTACCTTTTAAAATTATCACGACAAACAAGCACAGCTGCGGTTGGCTTCCCAATATCTATAGCTGATATCTATAACCAAAACACAACCACAACTATACTATAGTCTGAAGTATAAAAGGGCTAGGCTAGCTCAGAATATTTTTTATATCTTATTCATTGATTAATGAATACGCTTTAAATAAACAGACAACAATGTCACAAGACTCTACAAAAAGGCGAGTGAAATCCTTGAAGGGTATTGTCAATAAAACGCAAAATAAAAATAAAATAATTTAATATTTATTTAAAATAAACATTAAGTATCCAATTTTCATTAGATCTCTTTAAACAAAGTTAATTAACAAAAAATAAATCCAAAAATCTGCATACAGTAACAGAGGTTAAACTGTAAATAGTTTACAAATTACTAACTCACAGTAATAACCAAATTTTAAAATATTAAACTTCCAGTTTCATTAACTATTGTTACATCTATTAACAAGGTAAAATAAAAGTTTACCTATCTTGATCAAAGATTAATTGAGGTGCCAGTAATTTATAAATCATTAGATTGTGGTACAAAATAAACTCTTAAAAATTAAAAGATGCTACATAAAACCCGACTTACAGATTCTTACTCAAAATCAAGAAAAATTAATAAATCTTTTTACACCAAGTCCGTGAACTACCCTCGTATAATGTAAGACCTTAAGTTGCATTTAAAACTTTTTTAACAGGCTCTTACTAATAAATTTTTATACAAAAAGTTAAGCAGAATTACCATATGAAGTTAATAGCAAAGTTTGATAGCCCTATGGCTTAGAAACAAAAATATATCCGGTCAAGGGTTAAACAAAAATCGTATCTGGTAAATCAAATCAATTATTGGTCTAAAAGACCTCGAATATCAAGTATTATTACTCTTAAATGAACTTTTTATTATTATTAATAATCATATTATTAATAAATAATACACACAACATGTATACTCCCGCATATGTAAGGCCATAAGTTGCATTTAAAACTTTTCTACAGGTCCTTACTAATTTTATTAAACAAAAAGTTAAGCAGAATTACCATATGAAGTTATAAGCAAAATTTGATAGCACTATGGCTTAGAAACAAAAATATATCCGGTCAAGGGTTAAACAAAAAATCGTATCTGGTAAATCAAATCAATTATTGGTCTAAAAGACCTCGAATATCGAGTATTATTACTCTTAAATGAACTTTTTATTATTATTAATAATCATATTATTAATAAATAATACACACAACATGTACACTCTCATACACACACGTATAAGGTTTCCATAAACCATTACACCCAATCACACACGCAAACATGTAAGATTATAAATCGTTACACAAAATTTGTATTTGTTGGACTACCCCTTTAAAGCTTTAAAGTTGTGCACCTCAAATATGGTTATATACAGGCTTTAGCCTTAGATTTGAATTAGAGTGAAATACTAAACAAAGCGTAAAAAAATGTATGTAATCGGAACAATTTATTTTGTTATTGTTAGCAAGTATCTTTGTTGATTATTATAAAAGTAAATAATAGTAAGAAAATCAAAATTCAAATCTAGAACTAGACTGTAGATAAAAGATATTAATAATAATATACCACATTATGTCTTATGCAAAATAAACAGTTTTACTACAACATTCTTAAAATCTAAGCTTATCTGTGCTGTTAAGTTATCCTTAGAGATGTCAGGGTATCAGCACCATTTACTAGGGAATGCTTTTGTCGATAGCCAACAATGCCAACAGTTCAACGGTGACAAGGTTTAGTCAGAGACTAAAATCTGTAGTCCGTGCGAACACTGTTCGATAGGTGAAAATGGACCAAAAGAAGGTTGTTGCAAGATCCCAGGGGTAGGAAGTAAATCCAAATGCAGAATGTTAAACATAAAGAAATGGTAAAAAGAAAAAAAACCCTAAAAGAGAAAAATTCGTCTAAACAGTTAGGTTAGGTATTATACGAGTAACCCCAACCATAGAAATTAAATCCATTATACAGATTACCCCATTACACAAAAAAGTTTAGAGAAAGTTCTTTTAACATGAAATACTTTAAAATATCAGATACAACCCCTTAATTTAAAAAAATACTTGTATCCCCAAATAAAATATTCTTGTGAAAATTATTTAAAAATCACAGTAGGCTCTTAGATTCAAAACCATATGAAATATCAGAATCTTACCTTTTTCCACAAATTTCACGAGCATCAAATCGCCCAATTAACGAGCCTCAAATCGCCCCACTATCCAAAAACATCGAAGAAAAAGGGTTTTATAGATTCTTCTAAAATTTTCAAAGTACCATAAGAAAAATGTAAGCCTAGATTTAGGAAAGCCAATCTTACCTCACGTGGTTTTAAAATATTTCCATAGAAGATGTAAATTTTCCAAAAAACAGATCCGTGGCCAACTCCACTCTGTATAAAACGTACCTCCAGCACAAAACGGAAATTTACTAGACTTTTTGTCTTAAATCCCCAATAAGGGTTGAAAATTCACATTTAAAAGGCAAAGTCCGAATTCACGTGGGTACCTCTTAGATGGTCAGAGACAAAAGGAAAGACCTTTTTCGGGATTTTTCGTCGTCGTATTTTTTTAAAGGTAATTTACCTTGGATCATTTACCTAAAGTTAGCTTTTAAGAGAATCAGTGTCGTCCTATTTTATGACATATACGTTTCGGAAGAACTACTGTGAGACAATACACCATAAATCAAATTTACAATTTTTCTATACATCAAATTGAAAAATATAAACACTCAAAGATAAATTATGCAAAGAAACAACTAATTAGTTTCTGAAACCAACTAATTAGGCCGCACGACCCTGAGTTTCTTCGTTTATTCTGCCACTTAAGCTGGCCCTAAGCCACCTTCGCGATGAACCAAACAGTACTCCACCAAAATTCCATTACATTAACCAGACAGTACTGACCAAATTCGCCTGAACTCGCAAGTGACATAAGAAACATAACCTACTTTTACTTTACCTATGTCAAAACATAAACAAACACAAAATGTACAATATTTTAAAATAATACCGACTAATTATGCCATCGGCTTTCGACAAGAAGAAAGGCAATAACATTTCCAAATGCATAACCTGCTCTAGCTGTAAATAAAAGAAAACAACATTATGAGGAAAAATCACGGGCTAAAAGTATTCTTTGATGTAATGTACCTAGGTTTCGTTAAGGTAATTATTAAAAATTGTTACAATGCAATTTTAAATCGTAACAACTCCACCTTTCCTCCCTTTCAAAAGAAATGAAATTTCTTTTGACAGACCACAAAATCTCCCCAAAATATTAAGTTCCTGTAGCCGACAAATAGCCTTAATCATCATTAGTCGGATTGGGCTTCAAATCCTTCGTATGCCAATTTCCAATTGACACACCATTTTCATCCTCCAACTCATATGTACAATATCCTACTTTCTTACGAACCCTAAACGATCCACTAAATTTACCAGCCAATTTCGCCACAAAATAATTTGCCGCATCGGAAAGAACATAATGTCTCTTCCATACCATATCTCCGACGCTGTAAGATACATGACGTCTCCGCAGCTTATACTGCTCTCGCGATCTATCATTTGCCTTACGTAAACGTTCCTTAACGAAAACTCTGAGTTTTCTAAGGTGGTTTACTCGATCACCCGGTTGGGTAGATTTATCGTCCACTGACAATTTAATTCCATATTCATCACCATGGGTAACCATTTCTTGACCAAAATTCACAAAATAAGGACTTGAACCAGTGACTTCATGTCGAGCACTTCTATAAGCACATCCCAATTCTGGTAAAAACTCATCCCATTTACGGTGATTTTCTTCAACGTATGCCGATAACATACTTTTTAATACACGATTCACCCTTTCAGTCGGATTACAGTGTGGAGAATAATTTGGATTGAAAATGATTTTGGTTCCATATGTCTTACAAAAATTTGTAAACTCACGACTTCGGAATTGAACTCCGTTATCACAACGTAGATGAAAGGGGACTCCAAAAACCATAAATATTTGTTCTTTAATAGTTTCAGTCACTGCAACTGCTGTACCTTGACGCAAAGGGAAAAACAAACTAAATTTACTAAAATTATCTGTCACAACCAATATGTATTGATGTCCATGAGAAGTTTTTGGAAGCGGTCCACAGAGATTAGTACTAATTACTTGCCAACACTTATTGATTTCCAACGGTTTACCCATCAGACCAGCAGGTCTCTTCTGTTCGGGTTTCGTCCTAAGACAAGTGTGACATTTCTAATATACTTAGATATATCGCTCTTCATACCAGGCCAGTAGAATAATCGAGCTATCCGGTGAAATGTCTTGTAAATTCCTAAGTGACCAGCTGTTGTGTCCATGAAATTTCCTTAGGATATCAGATCTGGACTCCTTTGGTATAACTAACTTCCAAAAATCAGAGTTTCCACGTAACTCTGGAAAATCTTGTTCTACCTATTTATAGATCTTTCCACTTTCAACTCTCCATCTGGGATACTTAAGAGGAAGTTTTTCAATATTACTACGCATTTTGAGATACCAAGAGTCTTTGATGTCAGGAACCTCAACATAGTTCAATTCAAGATGTTCTTCTTCTAAAGGGAGAGCTCTCGACAATGCGTCAGGCACTATATTCTCTCGTCCAGGTCTATAGTATCACTTCATAGTCGAACTGCTGTAGTCTTAAAGCCCAACGACCAAGTCGTGCTTGTGGATCTTTTAAGTTTTCCAACCATTTTAAAGAATGACAATCAGTGACAACATAGAACTTTGAGAGTTCTAAGTAACATCAAAGCTTTTCTACCGCCCACAGGACACCGAGACACTCGCGTTCTGTAGCAGAATAATTACATTCTGCACGTGAAAGTGTGCGGGAAAGGTAACAAATAACATATTCACGGTCATTATACTTCTGAACAAGGCAGTAGCCAAGTCCATACAACGAAGCATCAGTTTGAACATAAAATGAATAGTTAAAGTTTGGACAAGCAAGAATAGGAGCTGAAATAAGAGCATCTTTGATTTTCTGAAAAGAAGCCTCACACGCTTCATCCCAAACAAATTTCTTACCCTTCCGGAGAAGTGCAGTAAGAGGAGTCAAAATCTCTGTAAATTTATCGACATACCGTCGACACCACGTGATCATTCCAATCACCCTTCGTACCTCTCGTACAGTCTTTGGTGGTTTCAAGTTAACAATTGCCTCCACTTTGCCTGGATCCACAGCAATACCATTTCTATTCACAACAAAACCCAAAAACTTTAACTCCGGTCGACAAAAATGACACTTATCACGGTTCAAGGTTAAATTAGCTTCTTTAAGACGATTAAATACAAGTTCTAAAACTTCAAAATGCTTTTCTAAGGTAGGTTTAGCTATAATAATATCATCGAGGTATTTTAATATAAAAGGTTCTAATTCTGGACCAAATAATGTATCTACAAGACGCTGAAACGTTGCTGGTGCGTTATGCAAACCAAATGGCATTCTGGTAAATTGAAACAAGCCTCTTGACGGTACAGTAAAAGCAGTATATTGCCTAGAAGATGGTTCGACTTCTACTTGCCAGTAAGCACTCTGAATATCCAGGGAACTTAAGTATTTAGCACCTCCCAGTTTTCTTAAAATGTCTGAAATGTACGGTAATGGCCAAGCATCTTTCGCCGTCACTTTATTAAGTTTACGATAATCTACACAGACATCTCCACGACTTATCTGGTTTAGGCACCAACAAGACCGGAGAAGACCATCCACTAGTAGATTTTTCAACAACACCAAGTTCTAACATCTTGTTAAGTTCTGCGTTGATAATTGCTTGTTTAAACGGCGATACTGGGTAGTAACGCTGTTTTATAGGCTCCTTTTGTTCCACAACAATCTTATGTTGTACTAAAGATGTAAATCCTAATTTTGAGGGGTCGATACTTGAAAAGTAATTATCAACAATAATATTCAGTCTCTCTAAATCTGCAGGTCCCAAATCAGACTCAGCCTGGATAGA
The DNA here is from genome assembly GCA_014170235.1 of Listronotus bonariensis. Taxonomy (NCBI): domain Eukaryota; kingdom Metazoa; phylum Arthropoda; class Insecta; order Coleoptera; family Curculionidae; genus Listronotus; species Listronotus bonariensis. The sequence goes on from JACEGR010004275.1 coordinate 59,020, forward strand.
ATTTAACACCGGTTTGTTCAACTCAACATCTGAAAAGTGCCATTCGCCTTTTCGCATATCCGGGACAATACCCATACGTATCCAAAAATCGATACCAAGGACTAATTTATGTCTTAATTGGAGAAAAATATAAATTTCAATACTTTAACTACATCCCGTAGTCGAATAGGAACACTAGCTATACCTATACATTGGCACTCACTATCATCGGCAACCCGACAAGTCAAATCTTGTGAACTACTGAGTGTAATCCCGAGACTTCTTAACATCTCCCATCCCTCAGCATTCATAAAAACTTTATTTGCCCCACTATCCAGCAAACCATAAAAAGATAAACCAAGTATATCCACTTTTACATACGGGCATTCACCTTCAGCCACTTGTGCCAAGATGTAGTCAAGTACAAATTTATTCTTAAAGTTATTGACCAAATAGTCGTCTTTGGAAGCGGTAGCTCGGTCGCCTATCGCCTCTGCTGATCGTTTCCCTGGTTATTACGATCTCTGTCTCTTCTTTGGTTGTTATTTCTCTCGCCATATCCTGAATTACCATGATCGCTACCTCTCCCTTGGTTGTTCTGGTTTGTTCTGGTTAGTTCTGGTTAGTTCTGGTTAGTTCTGGTTAGTTCTGGTTAGTTCTGGTTAGTTCTGGTTAGTTCTGGTTAGTTCTGGTTAGTTCCGGTTAGTTCTTCTTTACCACAGCCAAAACAACGAAAATCATATTTCTTCTGTGGGCAGTCTTTTACTACATGTCCTGGGTTACGACATCTCCAACAAACTGTTTCCTGAATTTGAACTTCATTGACCGATGGTTTGGGTCGTCGTGATGGTCCTTCATATGCTAAGTCAGGTTCCAAACTTAAATTGGACGAGCTAGGTGGTTTAAAATTACTAACAGACTCACATGTTTCTTCAATTTTACGACACAGCTCGATATTTATCGGACAGGAAGTCAAAAATGCATTTGAAGTTTCAAATGCATTTTTGACTTCCTGTAAAGCTAATCGGTCCTGGAAGGCCGGTAGAATATTTTTACGCAGCACCTGCATACGTAATGACTCTGAAACTGGAGTAGGCATCCTATCAAATAAACTTGTCATAACGGCGACATATAATCCAATAGACTCATTTGCTCCTTGTGTTCTAGAAAGTATTTGTTGCCATAACCTATCAGCTGAAGGTACATACTCTTCTTTCATCAACCGGATCAAAGCATCCCAGTCAAATGCATACCTTTTTAGCCAGTTATACATCCGCAACGCGTCACCTGCAAACAAATCTCTCGCAGAAGCAAAAAGTTGTGCCTTGTCCACATTCCGACTTTGACAATGCTCTTCCACATCTTCTAAAAATGCATTTAAAGATTCACCAGGTCTTCCCGAAAACTTCAACTGCAACTTATAAACAGGCACGCTTTTACCAGCTGACCCAGACATATTCAAGTTTTGTGTACCATCAGCGGGTTGTTGTTGACCAGCTTGAGAGGAAGTAGCTACATTTGAAACGGCTATTGGAGTAGAAGTGTCAACTATACTATTGTGTAATCTTGGATCTGTAATTACACCTGGTGGTTGTTGAGAAGCAAGTAATGTTTGACTTTTAAGATTATATTCTCCTATCAGCTCCATTAACGATTTCAATAGTAATCCACGTTTCTCAATTAAGATAGCATCATCAGACTTAATACATTCTAATCTTCTATATAGATGTCCTAGTTTTGTTTCAATTTTTCTGTTCTGAGTACCAGATCCAGAAAATGTAGTCAAAGTATTTTGAATATCTGTTAGCTTTTGTTCACAAATATCTAGTTCTTGAATTGCGTTTCCCTCAAAACAAAGTGGCTGAACAAAAGAAGAATCCTTTTCGACACTCAAAGCAGCTCGAAGACTTTTCCTCAACGAATCCACATTATCCGACTCAGCAATACCACGCGCTTTAAGTTCCCAAATAAGTTCTTCTTTACTTAATCTATCAACATCAAGTTTAAAAGGCATTTTAACTTATTATTATAAATGACCCCTTCGTAAAATAAAATAAATTTAAAAGAAAAAACTTTTCTTTTATAGAACCGAAGAAAGCATACAAATGCAAAAAATGAAACTAATGAACGTAGGTTAATCTACCCACCAAAAGAAAAACTCTTATTATTCAGCAAAATAATTAAACCGAAATCTATAACAGGTCCAACAAACTTTGACGTTGATAAACTATTATCAGCAAAAATTTTAAAAAATTCAATAAATAAACAACAATTAAAAAAATCAGCAAAGTTCAAGGTCCAAACCTAAAGAAAACAGTAAGTCAACTTGACCAATTCGAGAAAACAATAAATATATTCAAATATTGCAAAGAGAAACGTCAAATCAGGTAAATCATAAATATGTCCAGATTAGAAAAATTACTTTAAAGCAATAAGCAATATTAATCTATCAGTATACTGTAGCTACAGTATGTTATAACTACGAACCACCTTAAAACTGTTAATTGAAATAATAACTATCAGTCCATTAAATTTTGTAGTAATAAGCAAAAGTTCAAAGTCAATAACGGTAAAATAAATACCAATATTTAAAGCACTATCAGTATCAGAAAAACAATACCAAGTCAGTAAGTCAAATTTTGCAACATCAGTTAAATATAAAATTTAGGCGTTAAAGTAACATCCGTAAAAATATACCAAGTTTTAACTCGCAATCAATTATCATTTAGTAAATACCAAAATTTAAAAAGTAAAAATCAAAGTCTTTAACTTTATAGTATGAAAAATCAATTTAAAAAATCTACTCAAAGTCAGTTGACAGCTCTAAACCAAAACACAGTCAGTGTGACCTTTCTTGACAAAATTGACAAACTTTCCTTCATGGATTCAGGCCTCACACGTTAGGGCGCCAAAATTTATCACGACAAACAAGCACAGCTGCGGTTGGCTTCCCAATATCTATAGCTGATATCTATAACCAAAACACAACCACAATTATACTATAGTCTGAAGTATAAAAAGGGCTAGGCTAGCTCAGAATACTTTTTTAATATCTTATTTGATTAATGAATACGCTTTAAATAAACAGACAACAATGTCACAAGACTCTACAAAAAGGCGAGTGAAATCTTTGAAGGGTATTGTCAATAAAAGGCAAAATAAAAATATATTAATTTATTATTTATTTAAAATAAACACTAAGTATCCAATTTTCATTAGATCTCTTTAAACAAAGATTATTAACAAAAAATAAATCCAATCTGCATAAAGTAACAGAGGTTAAACTGTATATTAAACTTACAGTTTCATTAACTATTGTTACATCTATTAACAAGGTAAAATAAAAGTTTACTTATCTTGATCAAAGATTAATTGAGGTGCCAATGATTTATAAATCATTAGATTGTGGTACAAAATAAACTCTTAAAAATTAAAAGATGCTACATAAAACGCGACTTACAGAATCTTACTCAAAATCAAGAAAAATTAATAAATCTTTTTACACCAAGTCCGTGAACTACCCTCGTATATGTAAGACCTTAAGTTGCATTTAAAACTTTTTTAACAGGCTCTTACTAATTAATTTTTATACAAAAAGTTAAGCAGAATTACCATATGAAGTTAATAGCAAAGTTTGATAGCCCTATGGCTTAGAAACAAAAATATGTCCGGTCAAGGGTTAAACAAAAAATTGTATCTGGTAAATCAAATCAATTATTGGTCTAAAAGACCTCGAAAATCGAGTATAATTACTCTTAAATAAACTTTTTATTATTATTAATAATCATATTATTAATAAATAATACACACAACATGTATACTCCCGCATATGTAAAGCCATAAGTTGCATTTAAAACTTTTCTACAGGTCCTTACTAATTTTATTAAACAAAAAGTTAAGCAGAATTATTACCATATGAAGTTATAAGCAAAATTTGATAGCACTATGGCTTAGAAACAAAAATATATCCGGTCAAGGGTTAAACAAAAAATCGTATCTGGTAAATCAAATCAATTATTGGTCTAAAAGACCTCGAATATCGAGTATTATTACTCTTAAATGAACTTTTTATTATTATTAATAATCATATTATTAATAAATAATACACACAACATGTACACTCTCATACACACACGTATAAGGTTTCCATAAACCATTACACCCAATCACACACGCAAACATGTAAGATTATAAATCGTTACACAAAATTTGTATTTGTTGGACTACCCCTTTAAAGCTTTAAAGTTGTGCACCTCAAATATGGTTATATACAGGCTTTAGCCTTAGATTTGAATTAGAGTGAAATACTAAACAAAGCGTAAAAAATGTATGTAATCGGAACAATGTATTTTGTTATTGTTAGCAAGTATCTTTGTTGATTATTATAAAAGTAAATAATAGTAAGAAAATCAAAATTCAAATCTAGAACTAGACTGTAGATAAAAGATATTAATATTAATATACCACATTATGTCTTATGCAAAATAAACAGTTTTACTACAACATTCTTAAAATCTAAGCTTATCTGTGATGTTCAGTTATCCTTAGAGATGTCAGGGTATCAGCACCATTTACTAGGGAATGCTTTTGTCGACAGCCAACAATGCCAACAGTCCAACGGTGACAAGGTTTAGTCAGAGACTAAAATCTGTAGTCCGTGCGAACACTGTTCGATAGGTGAAAATGGACCAAAAGAAGGTTGTTGCAAAATCCCAGGGGTAGGAAGTAAATCCAAATGCAGAATGTTAAACATAAAGAAATGGTAAAAAGAAAAAAAACCCTAAAAGAGAAAAATTCGTCTAAACAGTATGTTCGGTTAGGTATTATACGAGTAACCCCAACCATAGAAATTAAATCCATTATACAGATTACCCCATTACACAAATAAAGTTTAGAGAAAGTTCTTTTAACATGAAATACTTTAAAATATCAGATATAACCCCTTAATTTAAAGAAATACTTGTATCCCCAAATAAAATATTCTTGTGAAAATTATTTAAAAATCACAGTAGGCTCTTAGATTCAAAACCATATGAAATATCAGAATCTTACCTTTTTCCACAAATTTCACGAGCATCAAATCGTCCAATTAACGAGCCTCAAATCGCCCCACTATCCAAAAACATCGAAGAAAAAGGGTTATATAGATTCTCCTAAAATTTTCAAAGTACCATAAGAAAAATGTAAGCCTAGATTTAGGAAAGCCAATCTTACCTCACGTGGTTTTAAAATCCTTCCATAGAAGACGTAAATTTTCCAAAAAACAGATCCGTGGCCAACTCCACTCTGTATAAAACGTACCTCCAGCACAAAACGGAAATTTACTAGACTTTTAGTCTTAAATCCCCAATAAGGGTTGAAAATTCACATTTAAAAAGGCAAAGTCCGAATTCACGTGGGTACCTCTTAGATGGTCAGAGGCAAAAGGAAAGACCTTTTTCGGGATTTTTCGTCGTGGTATTTTTTTTAAAGGTAATTTACCTTGGATCATTTACCTAAAGTTAGCTTTTAAGAGAACCAGTGTCGTCCTATTTTATGACATATACGTTTCGGAAGAACTACTGTGAGACAAATACACCATAAATCAAATTTACAATTTTTCTATACATCAAATTGAAGAATATAAACACTCAAAGATAAATTATGCAAAAGAAACAACTAATTAGTTTCTGAAACCAACTAATTAGGCCGCACGACCCTGAGTTTCTTCGTTTATTCTGCCACTTAAGCTGACCCTAAGCCACCTTCGCGATGAACCAGACAGTACTCCATCAAAATTCCATTACCTTAACCAGACAGTACTGACCAAATTCGCCTGAACTCACAAGTGACATAAGAAACATAACCTACTTTTACTTTACCTATGTCAAAACATAAACAAACACAAAATGTACAATATTTTAAAATAATACCGACTAATTATGCCATCGGCTTTCGACAAGAAGAAAGGCAATAACATTTCCAAATGCATAACCTGTTCTAGCTGTAAATAAAAGAAAACAACATTATGAGGAAAAATCATGGGCTAAAAGTATTCTTTGATGTTATGTACCTAGGTTTCGTTAAGGTAATTATTAAAAATTGTTACGATGCAATTTTGAATCGTAACAAAATAATAAAATAAAATTTAGTTAGTAGATATATTGCCTAAATATGCAATGTTTTATAAATTTTGTTGTTTTTTGTTACTTTCGGTTTAGGCGGAAACGACGGAAACTTTATTATTTAAAATGAAACAACTGATGTATTCAATCAAAAAGTCAAAAATCAAAATCCGCTTATTCTCCAACAGGAAAATCCCAATAGAGAGACAATATTAAAAATGATACACAATAAAAAAAAATTATATAAATTGAGACAAAAAATCAAATTTTACATAAAAATATTAAAATAAATTAAAGGAATAAAAATTTAAAATGATATATATGGCAGTCTTAAAAAATGACTAAGTACATAAGAGCTAAATTTCATTTGAACTAAAATACCTTGATATCACATTTTTAAAGCTATTTAATGATGTATTGCTCAAATCTATCTCACTTTTATTATTAAGTAGATTGAACCACAAACATGCTCGATAAATCGGTTCCTTCCGCGAAGGATTGGTGTTGGAAGAGGTTAGATAATATGTAAGATGTCTACGGGTATTTGCTGGGGGTACATAAAAGTTCAGTTGACTTAGAAGCTTAGGCGAATCAATTTGGCTATTGCACAATTTATGCAAAAACAACTGACTCGTGCAAACTGTACATTCTTTTAAAGATAGAAAATTAAACCTTTTTAAAAGCAAAGTATGATCAAATCCTTTTACTGGGTAAAAGTGATATTTTAGAAACTTACGTTGTACATAGTTGATCCTGTTAACGTGGACATCATAACTAGGAAACCATGCTGGAGCAGCATACAAAAGCTTAGACTTTACTAAAGAATTATAAACGACAATCATACTGGCGGTATCCTCAAACTTGGAAGTAGCCCGTATAATATATCCTAAAGTTTTCAAATCAGACTGAGTAATCTCATTGATTAGTTTTTATTAACTATTACACCCAGATCCTTGACTGTCTCACTGTCCGGAAGCAAGAAGCCATTCATAGCATACTGAAAGGTAACTTCGGGGTGTATGTTGGATATTAACATTTTTTTACACTTTTAAATATTTAGGGAAGCCTGTTTTTCCGACACCACTTAGAAACACAGTCAATATCCTGTTGCAGCTGCAGTCATTTAAATTATGTACAACTTTAAACAATTTCATGTCATCAGCAAAAATAAAACATTCGCTAGTAATGTTATTGGTAATATCGTTTAATAAAGAAGGCAAAGATAAGGGGCCCTGCCCTGCGGAGCTCCACCAAAGTAAGCCTCTGAATTATTAGTAATTCTTCAATCTGAATCCATTGTACTCGACCACCTGAATTCTATTTTTAAGGTCTGATACAAAAAACTTTACAAGATTACAATGGAAGCCCATTGAGAGCATCTTACTTGCTACCACTCCATGATCCAACCTGTCAAAGGCCTTAGAAAAGTCAGTATAAATGACATCTAGTTGAGATTTTTGGTTAATAGCTGCCTATGCTTTTTGCAAAATTAAGTCAGATTGGTAACTGTTGACCTTTTGTGAAAAAAATCATGCTGCTTAGGGAATATAAGAGTTTTTACTTGTTGAAATAATTTCTCATAGATACAGATTTCGAAGACCTTTGAGACATTGGAGAGAATAGAAATAGGGCGGTAATTTTCGATATCGCTTAGGCAATCCCCCTTAAAAATTGGGCATATTTTGGCATATTTCGACTTCTGGGGAAAAGAGTTCATTCTAAGGGAAAGGTCATATAAAGTATGCAATGGTTTGACAAAACAAACTGCACAATCTCGCAATAAAAATGGAGGAATTCCGTCAACACAGGGGTCTCCTTACCTTTTAAGTTTTTCAGGGTTTTTCAGATGTCGTTTTTAGTAAGACAGTCAACAGCTATAGTATTTGTTCCCAACTTATTAGTATCATCAAATAGTGGAGTGAAAAACCGTACGTAAACACTCCTAAAAAAATCAGCGAATGCATTTACTATTTTATTCGGCGCATCAATATTTCTATTATTAAAAACCATTGAACCAAGGATACGAGTTTTTTTCCGCTTTTGTCGCACATATATCCAAAACTGTTTAGGATCATTTTTAATAGAGCGCTCAGTTTTAACTAAAAAGTTTTTATATGCGACACTAATTTTAATTTTTATGATCCCTCTGAGTCTTTTAAATGACTGATAGTCGCAAGGCAATCCATTTTTTCCATTTGCTGTGCAGTCGCGCCTTTTCCCTCATGTCCCGCAGAATCTCCTTTGTAAACCAACGAGGATATGGGTTTTCCGCTTAGATAAACGGTAAGAGGGACTGCTTAATCCAGAATATTAATTATTTTACTGTAAAAGCTTTTACACTATCATTTACATCTAATATGTTCATAAGGAAGTCCCATAGTATGTCTCTGACATAGATCTGTACATGAGGAAAAGTTTGCTTTGCGAAAGTTGTACTTTTTGTTCTGAGAGTTTGAAAGACACTGTTTATATAAGTCCTTGATGTTGGTAAATATATTTAAATTAGGTTGATGGTTAACCTCTGGCACAAGAGGTACATCATCCTATTCGACAGTACACTCAAAGTTAGCAAGAACCAAATTAAGGAGATTGCCATATGCATTTGATACATTGTTAAATTGTCTTAAATCATAAAACGACATAAAATCTCTTAATACTGCTATTCTTATATTTAGTACTTGATTTGGTTCCTGATAGTGTAAATTAAAATCCCCCAGAATGATTAATTACCCTTTCATCAAGCGTTGCAGAGAAAGTTGTAGGATCATCAAAAGAATTTGATATTGTTCAATAGGTCAGTTAGGCACAAACCATGGTAAAAAACATGAATACAAAGATGGTAATCGGTTACAATCCGGCACCCTAAGATATCAACTGCTGGAAGAAGATTTTTCAATTTAGTTAACTTAATTTTAGTAGACCTAAGATCTCGCCGAACGCCAAGCACACACAGTTTATTGTAATTTATTTAAATTAAAAATATTATTGCGGGTACAATGACATTCCATTGCTACTTTTTAACATCTACCTTCCAAATATTTTAAACTTTAAGTATTTATTCTAGAGTGCTAGAAATGTAATAAAACGTTAAATTTTGGACCAAGTAGTCACGGCAAAATAAACAGTTACATATATTTTTTTACGATTTTTGGGCCAAAATTTACAGTTTTATCGCATTAGGGAAACGTTAAATCAAAAATTAATAATATTTATAGGTAAGATGTCAGAAAGTAACCAATAAAAATTATTGTACTCGAATTGACATTGTTTATTCAAATGAATAAAAATATACCGGAAGTCCTATTTTAAATATGAAAGTTAGGGTCACATCCGGCAAAACTGGAAATAACAAAAAACAACTGAATTTATGAAATATTGCACATTTAGGTAGTAAATCTACGTACCAAATTTAAATTTGATATTTTAAAAAATAAAAAAGTAACAGGAACTAAAGATACCAGGTATTTGGGCTACATTTTCTCAAAAACCACCAAACGGATCTTGAAAAATTAAAGTTTGTTAAAGAGAGAATTTAAAACCTCTTAAGATTAGTTACCACTTGACCCCCTTTTCCATTTAAATATCTTGACGTTTGGGTTGGTAAGGGGAGGGATAACCCTGGACAAGTAAGTAAATTTTAACACAAAAATGTATCCCTGTAAAATTAAAAATTGACGTGTTTCGGGATTTTTATATAAGTGTACAAATAATGCAATTACAGGGAGTGACTCGTTTTAATTTAAATTCAACGTATAGTTTTTAAGATTTTTATTAAACGTTAACCTTAGTTTTTCCTAGAAACCATAACCAATGGGAAAAACAATTATTATACACTTTTATTTACTTATTTATGCTTTTTAATTGGGTAATTTTAGAAGTATGCTTTTCTAATTACTTTTATTTTTTAAAGTAATATTTTTACGTTTTTCAACCACCCTGTATATCCTACGACGATTTTTATTGTAGCTTTAAGCATTTTAGACAAAGAAACATTTTTTATGAAGAATAACTTTTCTTGGAAATATTATTAACAAAAAATTGTTCAGATATAGTTGTCCATCCGTAGACACACTGTATATATTTTTAAAATTTTCTTTTGTATTTTATTTTGATGATCTGCAAGTTGGGTGTAATTAGCCAAAGCTGATGTAGTCCTTAAATCCTAGGAAAAAACCAAAGAGGTCCTTTTGCAGAATCTATTTACATGCACCCTCAATACCGCCCAGTTAATATAGAACATAATATAAAATAATCCTGACTTAATACTATTCTTTAAAGTAAAAAATAAACATGTTTGTTAAGTCTGTAACCAAATATTTTTTAGACACACATTTGTGTGTTTGTGTGTTGGTCCTGGTTAGTTCTGGTAGTAAATATTGAAATTAACCAATTAAATATTTTTAATAAGTTATTTATTATATATATATTATTATAGTTATATATTTAAATAACTTATATATTTACACTGAATTGTATCCGCAGTTGGTTTCTTGTGAAACATTTTTTAAATATTAATACTAAATAGGAAAATTGCTTTTTAATGTTTCAAAAATTATTAGAGCATTACTCTACAATTGTTTCGCCTTTCTAGGGCTTCATCAAGAGTACTTCGTATACTAAATTTAGAAAAGAGAAATATTCACAAACAGAACCATTAAACACGTTTTTCCCAAAAGGTCTATAAAATATTATTAGGGGTTTTTATTATGCGGCCCAGATGTGGTAATAAATTTATTTATAATTGGCATATCTGCGAAATTTATTTGATCATTAGTAGAAAGAGTTGTATTGTCTATAAGTGATTTTTTAATTTCTAGTTGTTCATATAAATTTAATTTTTACCTTTGTTTTCTCTAAAATTAAGTTTATCAATTATATGCCAAACATCAGTAATAATGTATCAATAGACTAGATAAGTTGGGCTGTAAAACTGTGTCTGTAAATAAGAGTAACCTAGGTAGATTATTAGTTAACAATAAAGACAAAACAGAAAAATTAGATATGTCAGGGGTTTATAAAGTTAATTGCGCAGACTGTAATGCGGAATATATTGGTCAAAGTGGAAGGAGCATAAAAAACCGAATAAAAGAGCACAAAACATCAATTTTAAATGGTTTAAAAACACAGGCATTTCAACACATTGTATAGAACAAAACCACTTTATAGATCTTAATAATGTCAAACTACTCCATAGAGAAAACAAAGGTAAAAAATTAAATTTATATGAACAACTAGAAATTAAAAAATCACTTATAGACAATACAACTCTTTCTACTAATGATCAAATAAATTTCGCAGATATGCCAATTATAAATAAATTTATTACCACATCTGGGCCGCATAATAAAAACCCCTAATAATATTTTATAGACCTTTTGGGAAAAACGTGTTTAATGGTTCTGTTTGTGAATATTTCTCTTTTCTAAATTTAGTATACGAAGTACTCTTGATGAAGCCCTAGAAAGGCGAAACAATTGTAGAGTAATGCTCTAATAATTTTTGAAACATTAAAAAGCAATTTTCCTATTTAGTATTTATACTCATATATTTGTTTTAACTTCAGTTTAATTTAAATTTCTACCATATTTGACTTTTTATTAACACACAAGAGATAATTAAAATAAAAAACTTTTACCCGTTTACCTCTGAAAAAGCAGCAGTGTTTAACTTTGAAACTTCCGCAATATTTAAATCCTGCTGTTGACAATTTTTTATTTGTGTAAAATGCAGAATGGTTTATACACATACGGATTACATTGTAGATAAACTGCAAGAGATTTGCATACTATTGAACTTTATAAAGGTTTATTCTAGCTTTTGAATACAGTTTTGATTCGTACTTTAAATTTAAACATTTTAGTCTAGAATGTCATGTCAAAGTGGATTAAAAGAACTTTGTGGCTAAATTATTATTCAAAACTGCTTCACCAAATTATAGCCAGTTTTTACCATATTTTTTATTTATGTTTTTATTTAAGAGACATATAAATTCTTTATTTAGAATTTTTAAGTTTTTATTTTTGGACAAACCACGAAGGCTAAAAGCCTAAATACTAACGTACCATGGGTGTCTTAAGCGAGGTAAGAGGGAGTTTGTTGACACGAGATTTGGGGGGAAGGAAAGACCTCCGCGGGCAGCAGGGTCCATATTCTTTAAACTCTAGGGATGAAAGAACGAACAAAGTGGGAAGTTCGGGGCCTGTCCAGTTGGACCGTATAGGGATGCATACGCGCGGCACCACGAGATTTTCTAGTGGGAACCGTGAGTGGAGGAACTATACTGGACAATTCTTCAGAGCAGAAGCCATGGAAGTACCTATAAAAATGCGATAAAGAGATGGAAGCCTTTCTGTAAGTAAAGGATCATTAATGAGACGAATAGCTCTTCTTTGAATGGAATCAAGAATGCACAGGGTTGTGGAGGACGAGATTTTTGGCGCCCCAATCCAACATTAAATGAAGATCCTACGAAAGAGATATCTGCATCGCTTTGCGTTTGTTTTTAAATCAGGTTTAGTGATGGGTTTAGAAACCTGAAAACTGGAGTAAAGGATACTATCGTCGGCGAAACTATGAATGGAATTAGTTGTGGACGAGAAAGGTCGTTGAAGTAAAGAAGAAACAATGTTGGTGCCAGAACTGAGCCCTGAGGCAGTCCAGCATTTACTTGGTGAAAGCTTGAAGAATGACCGTCTACAATAACTGATATAAGTCGATCAGATAGATAACTAGAGAGCAAAGTACAGAGTTTAGTTGAAAGGCCATAGGAGGGAATTTTATTAAGAAGTGCGGCATGCCAGACCTGGTCAAAAGCTTTGGATATATCAAGAGCAACGATCTGGGACTTACCTAATAACTCAAGAGACTTATTCTAGCAGTGTGATACGAAGAAAGAAGATCTGCTGTAGATCGTTTGTGGCGAAATCCGTACTGCCTGTCATGCAAAATTTTGTGTTTTTCTAAATACTTAAGAAATTGTGAATTAATGAATTTTTCCAATACTTTACAAAGAACTGAGAGAATTGAAATTGGTCTGTAGTTAGATAAAGTAAGTGCATTAAACTGTTTTACATTATTATTAATTAAAAAATTACTGACAATATTTAACATTAGTGGCATGTGAAGAATGAAAATTACTATTTTAAAAATGGTTTCAAGTAAATAAAATAAAATTTATTATATTGGAAATTTTAAACATATGAAATTACACAGCAATAACTTGCCAGACATCCTAGTTATTAAATAGATGGTATTTATTTGGGTACACGTCAAAATAAAATTAAAAGTAATAAAAAACAAAAAAATTAAACAAGTAAAAAGATAATTAAAAATCGACGTTTCGGTGGCAAATCTGCCACCGTTGTTAAGACAAATGGAATAAAAATAATAAAAATAAAAACTTACTATTATTTAGGTTTTAAAATTCAAAATTTTTATGTTTTTCTAGGATATTCTGAAAACTTTGACGTTAAATGTCAAAACATGTTTGTTTGGTTATAGTGTCATAGTGACATAGATAACTGGTTGCTGGTGTATTGATTGTTTATTTTACAAAAAAGGTGAATAGTTAGTTAATTTTTAGTCTTCCTGAAGATACTTCAGTATCAAGCAAAGGCAACCAAGTGTTATTTAAATTAACTAAAATTGATGCTACATATCAAGCAAAGGCAACCAAGTGTTATTTAAATTAACTGAAATTGAAGCTAAAAAAAATTGTAATAGTAAGTTTTTATTTTTATTATTTTTATTCCATTTGTCTTGACAACGGTGGCAGATTTGCCACCGAAACGTCGATGTTTAATTATCTTTTTACTTGTTTAAATTTTTTTGGTTTTTAGTACTTTTAATTTTATTTTGGCGTGTACCCAAATAAATACCATCCATTAAATGAATCCGCCAAGCTACAGAACATATCTTCAATCCTAGTTATTAATATTATTATTATTTTAAATAAAATGCCTTATTTATTTTTTGTAATAAATTTGGTGGATCACATTTAGTTTGGTATTTACGGGTGTTTGGGTATGCTCAATTAAGGTTTTGCATAGCAAGGACTGAAAGACACAATTAACTTTGTGGGCGTCACATTTGAAAATACACCTTACTGGCATAAACACATTGTATTTATAGCCACGGTGCGGCGGCTTTAAAGAAGCTTAGATTTCTCTTTCAAGCCAAAAAGTATTTAAACCCTTCTAATTTAAACACTTTGTATGTATCTGAAATTCAAATCTCTCTGAAATATTGTTCTCATGTCTGTAAAATGGCGTCCCCCACAATCCTTAACACTCTTGATTCCATTCAAAGAAGAGCTATTCGTCTTATAAATGATCCTATACTTACTGAAATACTTTCTTCTCTTGTCTCATGGTCAGTCTGTAGGGGATCTATCACTTTTTGGAGGAACTTTTACCGCTTCTACTTCAAGGAATTCTCGACTATAGTCTCTCTACATGCAAAACTCCAACAGAAAAACTCGTGGTGCCGTATGTATGCATTCCTATACGGTTCAACTGGGCAGGCCCTGAACTTCCCATTTTGTTCAGTTTTTTAATCTCTAGAAATTCTAGATCATAGAACCTGCTGCTAGCGAAGGTCTTTCCTTCTCCTCCAACTCTTACAGTTTTTAAGTTTCGTGTTAATAAACTTTCTCTTACCTCGCATAAAACAACCATCGTACTTATAGACTTGAGGCTTTTAGCCTTTTGGGAATTGTCCAAAGATAAAATAAAATAAGAACAAAATAAGCGATGATCACAATTGTTGCCAAAGTTGAATAAAGAAATATGTCTGCTGTGCGGTGCTGTGATATGTCTTCAACTGGTAAAAATGGAATTTTAAAATAGTGGAACATTAGCAAATCGGACCCAAATACCTTATGTTAATCAAAATAAAAACAAATTACCCCAATTTTACGTGTAGCGAAACAATGGTATATCTGGAACTAAGTTAAAGTCGATTTTTCTTCTTTTTTCCATTTGCTTTGGAGTTACATATTAAGAGTTTCTTTACTCTTTACCAAAAATGCAGCGCTATCATATCCATAAGCGCAACTAGCCATCGAACCTGGAAGGGGCCTAGAGGGGGTCAAAAGGGCCCAAGAAAAACATCGAAATGACGAGAACTGTATGTTCTTTTGCGTTCTAGAAAATGTTGCCGACCAAAAAAAAGGCCATTAAGTAAAAAATTAACTATTGCAAGCAAGTGTATCCTTTAAAACTTATTTTTTTATCCCAGAAAATAAAAAAGGTCTTACCTTAAACCTATTATTGATACAGTTTTATATGTAACAAGGGAACAATAGCACGTTGTATCTAGTTACACGCCTGTACCTGGTAATTTTTTAACATTTGCCTATATGTTATATAGTATTCCATTTAAAAGAAAAAACGGCATATTTTCTGATTTTCCTCGTATTTTAAAAGATTTTTAAGATAGCCAATGGATGTCTTTTAATATAAAGAATTTGGAAATCATATTAAAAAACAATTGCACGCCAAAAACAAGACTAACACCATAAAAGTTGCGTTTTTAAATGGTACACCCTTTTTATTAGGTACAACTTTTTTGGATTCTTCTTCTAAGCGTTTTTTAAAAAGGGTACTATAAGTCTTTTTCAATGTATGTATGTTCGCCCAATATTACTTAATTTTACTAGTATATCAATATAACATTCAAGAAACACAGGTGATACCTGATACTTAAAAGTCATTAAGGTTTCTACCTATTAAAAGATTTTATTTTATTTTTTTATATTCTTCTTTTTTGCTGACCTGGCATTTGTTTAACACTTGTAATATGGCATTACCATCTGTAGTTTTTCATCTAAAGAATAATTTAAAATTAAAAAAGTAATATAAATTCTACTAATAGGTAAACATTTTAATGATTTTAAAGAATCAGGTCATCACTTGAATTACCTTTATTAAATATTGATAGCTTTATTTAATTACATAATATAAGCCGAAAATATTACTTTTTAGGCTTTAGTAAGTTCAACAGTTAAAGATAGACTTATAGTATACTCATTAAAAAACACATAATTAATCATAAAATTTAAAAATGGAATAATAAATAGAATGTTCCATTTAAGAAACGTAACATTTATGGCGTAAGTCTTCTGTTTTTCATGAAATTGTATTCTAGTAAAGATTATTAAATTCCCCGATCCAAAATACATTGATTGACTATCTTGAATACTTTCTGAGAAAAGCCTAGCTGCGAATGGGAAGGGGGCCGGCCCACGGACCTCCCCCCGTAGTTACGACGGTGATTATAACAAACAATTAACATAAAATTTAAAAAAATTAAAATTATTACGTTGGAAACGCCATAGATCTTGCGATTACTTTAACACTCTGTACCTCGCAAAAAAACACAATGACCTTTTTAACTAATTGTAAATGCATTTAATCTATAAAATAAAAATTTAGGACCCTGTATCTTATAAACGAACATCTTTCTAAATAAAACATACTACGGTAGATAGTATATGTGTGTATTTTGGCCAAAAGATCTTTTGGAGCCTGTTATACAAAACTTTTGGAGACACTCTGTATAAAAGGATGTTTAAAGAGGCACTTTATATTATCTATTAAAAACTATCTAAAATCATTTATAACAGAGCTAGAAGACCTTAATAGCTTGTCGGTGGGAAAAATGAAACTTTTCTTGTAATTTCATTTTAGCAATAAAAAAACAAAATAATATAGTTTTAAAGCATGTTATGTTTTTGCCTTTTGGTCCATTACTTTTTATTATTTTATTTTCAACTTCTAATATATTTATAAATTTTAACGTAGATGGATGAAACTATATTCCTTTTGTTTACTTTTACATGAGAGTAAATCCCAAATGGCCTAACACAAATCTTCGTAACAAATATAAATTTCTTGACCAACGTTTATTACTTTTAGGCAAAGCTTCTAGACTACCTAATTTATTAGCCTAAATAACAATTACAGATAAAAGTGCTCCCCTAGCATTTATTTGTCATCCTGAGAAATAAACCGTTTTACCTTATGGTTCTTGTTCCGCAAGAAAATTACAAGCCGTTCTTTTTCTTTTTATGTAAAAGTCGTTGATATTTCTTTTGTTAGATATAGTGTTTTGGCCAGAAACAGGCATTTAATTATGATTTTTAAATTGGTTTATTTAACAACTTAGACATGGGACCGACATTAACAGTAGCGTAGCTAGGCGTAAGCGATGTCGCGCCTAGGGGGCCTTGCGGCTAGGATACCTTGTAGTTGAAGGTGTGAAATATGAGATATAGACATTTTAATGTTATAATTTTGCGCAAGATAAGCAGTAGCAAGCGTAATAGAAGTTTAAAAAGATGTGGACAAGAACCTTTTTTTTGCTCTCTAACTTTAATCTCAATCTTTCAAAACCTCGCAGGTACATTTTGCCTATATAAATATATTTTTTGTGTATTTAAAAGCATTAAAAAGAGTGTGTATTTAAAAAATAAGACTTTTTTTTGTCCTAAACTTTAAGCCCTTGGGCCCTCAATGAAGTCGACTGGACACTTTTAAAGCCTCTTTAGGAGGGTTCTTTTGACGAGTCTTATAATATAACCTATACGGACGCTATCGTCTGACATAAAAAGTGACGCGTTTGCCCAGTCCGACCCCGACATATGTCAGTTTTAAGCCTTATGGTTTCGTGACAGTAACACTTACCATTTTTGGCACAATGTTTAAACATTGCATGTTAAAAAATTGTGGTAAACTTGTCCGACAAAAAAGTGACGCGTTCGCCTAGTCCAACATCCTAAAGATGTCAATTTTAAGCCTTAGGGTTTCGTGACAATAACTTGTTGAACACAAGTACCACGTGTTTCATTAACACTTTCTAAAATCATTTATGTCTATGTCCGACAAAAATATGGACGGTCCGACAAGTTATCCGGTCAATTGAAGCATATAAATACTGATCAAATAACGCAATTTTCGACAAAGCCAAATTTTTGTAAAGACCTTGGGTTTGCCGTTACCAATAAGGTGCCAACAGTTCCTGTCGATCCCATGTGTGGTTTGACACTTATTCAAGGTCAAAGGTCCGAGTTTAAGGTTTTGTGATTTCTCTCAAAAACTGTCAGTTTTATCAAAAAAATATATAGGACACAAGTTGTAGATCTCAAAATTCTTTGTGAAAATATTTTTTTGATTTTTGCTTTAAGACCTAGCATTTCCCAGATATTGCGCTTATTAAAATCACGATCTACATGATATGCGCACATTGGACACATTTCCACAAAGTACTCGGCGCGTTGTTTTTTAACGTGGTTTCCCACTTAGGCCTAGTCTATGGACCTTTATAACGATATTTTTAGGAACATTACCTATTTAATAGTATAAAAATTATTAATAATAGTCCCAGAGCTAGTGAAGTCTTCGAGTAAAGTTTTGCCTGTAAGGCTAAAAATTTGTATAGTGATGAGTCACGCATGCTAAGTACAACAATCTTGACCTGACAAGCATCAGCCCTGCACATCATCATTATTCAAAATATTAATGACTCTATAATGACTTTCCTCTCTCAAACTCAACGTGGCTCCTGTCGTTCTCTAAAGTGGATAAATACCGATTTATTGTTGGAAAAATCCGATATGCTATTTGGGAGACATCTAAAAATTAAATATACAGGAAAAATTAAACTAATGAAGTGGTGTAAATCATTAATAGAAAAGGAAATTTCCCAGCAGCAATATGTGGTAAAGGGAAATCTGAAATACATCATGCCTTTCGAAAATTTTCAAAATGTTACTGATGTGACTGATGGCAATAATAAAACCGATGTTACTGGTCAAAAGACTTTCTTGAATGGGGATAGTACTAATCTGGTGTCAAGTAGAAATAAACAGTTATGTGATGTTTCTAGTCTTGGGGCTAGCACCCGAAAACGTACTACTTCAAATATGATTAAAAATGTGACTGTGATAAGTGTGTCTGATACGTCTTTTAGCAGTGTACATAGTGATCTGCAAGCTGAACAAGTCAATTCTACGATCCAGCCAATTAATAATGAACGCGAATCTGTAAGTAAAAATCAACTATTTAAAACCACTCTACCCTTCCAGGAAGGCAAAGAAAACATAACAACATTTGTCTTCAGTGAAACCTCATTTAATTGTTTAAAAATATTAGAGGAAATCTTAAAATCCTTAAGAGCGCTGGCTAACCCACCCAAAATCACGACATAGTCCTTATCACCATAGTCCAAAGAGAGATTCTTGATGTCGCCAACTATGTCATCAAAAAAGCATTAGGTTTTATAATTGCAGAAACCTGATAATCATTAGTAAGCATATTTTTCAGGATTAATGAGCAGTCCATAGCTAATTCGTCACCCAAAATTAGAACCCTGTTTGTTTGCTTTGGTGGTCTATCCGTACCATTTTCAACTTTCTGTTCAACAATTATGTCAGCTGGTTTTAATGCCTTTGTAGTTATGTGCAGATTAATTTCATTTTTGTCACTATTCAGGGTTTTATCCGTGCTAAGAGTTTTTTTAAACATTTTAGGTTTCGCAACATCTTGGAATTTTGTGTTGATAAAAAATGTACTTTTTCTTTAAGTTCGTAATATTTTATTTATTAGCGAAAAATACATATTAGTCTTTTTACGAACTATTTTCTCTGGTTTAGTAGCTTCATGGGATTCCTTATTAACCGATGGTAAATAACTATCTTCCAAAATATCTCTTAACTTATTCAGTAGATCTTGTTTTTTACCGGAACATTTTATATTTCTTCGTTTTAATTCTGCTCTTATCTCATTTACCTTTAGCTCTGATAGCTTTTTCCTCACGTCAGCTGTCATTTTGATACAATTGTAATTAAAACTTTAGTGTTTTTTAAATTAGAAAACACTTAAAACAGAGTACTTAAAAAGTAAAATCACTTGTCCATTAAAAATATTAACATCCACTTTAAGAATCGCAATTAAAAACAGTTAAAACGGTTCAAAAAACCAAAAAACAATGTAAAACACACACGAGCAACACGATACACGTTGTTCCGACGATAGTTAAAAAGTTGTAATCCCAATTTTATTTATATAATTTACGTGATCCTAAAATTTTGTATTAGGTATATATTTATTAAAACATATTAAAAATAGTAAGATTTTAAGAATACTTTTGAACTTTTATTGTTTTTATTTAAATCTTTATACAACGTTTTATTCCTTTGTATTTATGTCTATTTTTAAGCGCGAATAAATGGAAGGTTTAATTTAATGGTAGGTTTACATCTGACATTTATTGCATAATATTTATGTCAGGTAGAAATTCTGGCTAATATAAACAACGAAAAATTTCTATCAGACATAAATTTTTGACTGTTTACATTAACTAGAATTGTCTGTTTGACATAAAAATCATGCAATAGATGTCAGATGTAAACTGACCAAACTACCCAAGACTTAATTAAAGACAAACCCAGTGTTAGAAAAAGCATGTTTTAGATTTGGTTAAATAATATTTTTCTTGTATTTATTATTATATATTATACCGGGCGGGACATAGGAAATCCCATGTAATTTTTAATTGGGTCAATTATTGGCTTCCCTAATTATTTTAGAGAAAAATTTTATTAAAGTTTATTGAAGAGCATGCAAATCTACGTACATGGTAAAAACTTTAGATTTTTCGGTTAACCCGTTTGCTAGTTAGATGAATATATTTTTAAAAATTGTTACATTATTATCACCTAATATTTATGAACAACAATAAAAATACCAGTTAGCGTGACATTACGTTGTCATTTTAAAATTTGTTGCTTCATTAATATCAAAAAATCGTACAGTGAAAAGATTAAAGTTGTATTTATACAAACGAATTAAGTTAAGTTAAACTAAACTAGACTAACAAATTTCAAGAACTTATGACATTTATAATATTTACATGCTTCAATAAATTATGAATATTATTACAATAATTAATATGTTGAAAATAAACTTAAGATTTAGGAAAATTTTCAATTAATCCTCCATTGACTGCTAGACAATAACTCAGACGTTCATAAAATTATCTACTTACATTGGCTAACTGGTAAATTGAAATTTTATTGCATTCGGCAGAAATAGCATTTTTTAACTCATCTAGATTAGAGTAATTTTTATCCTTGTATATCATGCTTTTTAAATGGCCCCAGAGAAAGAAATCATTTGGCGAAATATCAGGAGACCTGGCTGGCCAATTGTATGTGATGTAGGCCAGTAACATTTCCATTAAAAGCATTGTGTAAATATTCCCAAACAGCCAGGGTATTATGTGCTGGGCAGCCATCCATTTGGTATCAAATTTACTGATTTTTCCTGGGTACATCATTTAAAGCGGGTAAAATAAGTTCTTCAAATAGTTCCAAATAAAATTCTGCATTCAAATTTTAATTAGGAAAAAATGGTCCAATAATATGTTATCCGAAAATCCCCGCCCACACATTCACTTTCTGTGGATATTGCGTCCTCGTTTCGACAAACTGTGTTGGTTTTCTTTGCTTCAGTATCGGTAATTTTGATGATTGGGTTCATTGTTTAACGTGTAAATGTGCACTTATCAGTAAAACAAATATTTCTTAGAAATTCCCTGTCCATGTTTGCCCTCTCCATAATGTCAAAAAAATTCCTGCCCTTAGCTCTTGATGTCTTTCATATTTGTATAAAATGTATTTATGCCTTTTCAAAATCCGGAGCACTGTTGATTGATCTTTTCCTATGATATCCTGAAGTTTCCTTGTACTCACCTTCCCTTCATTTCCTTCCACGTGCAATAAAATTTCCAAGTCTCTATCATCTCTTACATTTTCTTCTCTTTGATACTCGCTAGCTTCACATCTGCAGTTATTTATCACTGTGCCTTTGGTCTCAAATTTTTTGATAATCCTATCGACTGTTGATTTTCCGGGTATCAGTCTATTCGGATACTGAGCAGCTAACATGTCTGATACCTTTTGGTAACTATTTTCTTGATAGTACCATTTAATCATCAATACTTTTTCTTCCGTAGTATAACTCATGGTTAATCTCTTTGCTCTATGATTTTTTAATAATAATAAAGCACTAAATTTCAAAATGACAATGTTATGTCACGCTAACTGGTGTTTTTATTGTTGTCTATAAATATGAGGCGATAATAATGTAACAATTTTTTAAAATATATTAGCATCTAACTAGCAAACGGGTTAACCGAAAAATCTAAAGTTTTTACCATGAACGTAGATTTGCATGCTCTTCAATAAACTTTAATATAATTTTTCTCTAAAATAATTAGGGGAGCCAATAATTGATTCCATTAAAAATTACATGGGATTTTCTATGTCCCGCCCGGTGATGCATATCACCCGGTATGTAAAATAAAATAAATGTAGCAAAACAAAATTATATTTGGCTTTTCTCTAAAATAAAATAAAAAGTTTATTAAACATTTTGGAAAATATTTCATCAATTTAAATAAACAGCAAAAGCATACCCAAAGGTCTTTTATATAAAGACTTTTATTTAATATGAGGAGCTTGAGGCTTTCCTATAAATTTAAAAAGTTAACAAATTCAAACAAAACTGTTCTTCCAACATTCCACTCTCCTAGTAGAAGAATCGCTTTGCTAATGATTATTGTCCCAAGGGAGACTGACAGTTTGTTTTTATTAATAAGTTATTTAAATGCTTTTACGTTTTGTTTGTTATAAGAAAACAAATGTATTATGTTTAAACACATTTTTTATGTACGGGTGTCCAGGGTACAGATTTCGTTGCAATTGCAGGGTATTTTGAATAATATTAGGGATACAACCCTTTGCCTTCTGCAAAGTGAATTTACTTTTTGGTCAAACAAAAAATGACACTAAAAGATTTTTCATGGCCCTCTTTCTGACATACAGGGCATTTTTCTTTTTCTTTCCCATATTTGGACCCCCATTTCAGTTGTCTTGTGACTTGTGACAACAAATGTAAATACTAAATATTAGTAGACATTTTTAGGTAGAATCCAGTAGTGTAGTGGGATTATTTTACAATTTAATAATTTTCGAAATATAAACTAAAAATAAATATGTTTTTTATATGTTTTTAAATAACTTAAATACGTGAAACTAGAGCTTTAAATGAATAAAACAATATGGTATACCTGGTAGGTATTTTACATTTTTAGACCCCAAATCAATGTTGTAGTTTTAGAACTGAATTTTTCATAGTGGGTCATGATATAGACTTTATAAACAAAAAATTAAGTTATTTGCCATTTTATAATTTGAATATATTTTACAGAAACTGCCAGGTTTTAAATATAAACTAACTATTATTATCTTTCCCTTTCTACAGTACCTACCATTATTCACTTCTTGGTTTATTAAGTTTGTTCACTTATATGTCTAATTAGTTAAGAACTGAATATTTTGAATTAACGCCAGTTTGTATACTCAAATCAGTGTTTTAAATAAAAATGTATCTATAA
This sequence comes from Listronotus bonariensis, assembly GCA_014170235.1. NCBI lineage: Eukaryota > Metazoa > Arthropoda > Insecta > Coleoptera > Curculionidae > Listronotus > Listronotus bonariensis. The sequence continues at coordinate 82,560 of JACEGR010004275.1, forward strand.
CTAAAAAAACATGTAATTTCAAAAAAAAAATAGTAAAAAACCCTGTTTGGGTACCGAAAAATAAATAGTAGTGTAATAGTAGGTTTTATTAAATTACAATATATTAAAGTCAGATCTTCCTGTAAAATGTAAACTTAGGATGAACCAAGGGCTGACGTTCTTCGTTATTGTAATATTGTAAATTACAATATATTAGCAAATAATTCCTGGATTTTATTGAAAATTGGTTTGTATGTTAAGGAATAGTATAGTATAGTAAATAATTAACACAAAAAATTATTGCCTATAAAAAATTAGGTTTATAATAAACAAATGGAAATTAAGCTAATTTTTCGGCGTAATAGAAGAATACTGTTCATATAAAAGTATTCGTTTATATATTACCTAAATGATGTAACAAAAAACTTTGGTACTCTCTTACCAAAAAAAAAACGCTTTAATGCATCAAAGACCGGTTTTATTTAGCCGATTTAGGGATTGAATGTACTAATCAGCGGCCAAAACCAACAACCAGAACATATTTCTTCTTTCTACGTTCTTTTAGGCTAAATAAAACCGGTATTTAGCGCTATATAGCGTTTATATCTTTTTTCTGGTAAGCCAAAACCAAAATTTTTTATGCTATTAGTATTTAGCTAATAGATTACCAAATTTTATGTAAACAAACTTCTTCTGCAGCACCAGGAAGTTAGCTAAATTTTTATTAGTTTATTATAAGACTAATTATTTTTAAAGATTTGTTTTTCTATTTCTTTACCTTTACCTAAGCAAACAAAAGAATGTTAATCAAAATCCAGTAATTATTTGCTGATATATTGTAATATACAAAAATAGTACCTAAAAATTGTGGTCACTCATAAATCCGGAATATTACTTTTAACCATTACAGATACCAAAATATGTTAATAAATTCATTAAAATGAAATGGTCGTTAAAACAATTTTGACTTAACAGTTTTATATTTAATGTAACCAACAAAAATTATTTTTTGTATACAAGGAGATAAAATATGACACGCAAAAACCATTTTTTTATTTCTATCCATAAAAAATCAAACGCAAGCTAAATTTAAGCCATTTAGCAGGAATCTTGCATTTGTTTATATGATCATTTTCTAATTTACTTGCATAGTTAAAAATACATAGTAGTTAGGTAATGTCAGTAATACATGACAAAATATTATGTAATATACATTATACATACATGTTAGAAATGGCTTAACAGAAATATGAAGTGTAATATCATTTAATTATTTTTAAGTCGGAACTATTGCTAACTTCCTTATTATTGGAGATACTAAGTCGGGTAAATAAGCAATTTTTCTCCTGAATAACGTGCTACCAACAGAAAAACAATTTGAGATCGTGGTTTCGAGTTATTTCAAAGAATATACTTTTTTAAATAGAACACCCTGTATATTATATCACTATTCAAAAGATCTATCAAAGAGCATTAAAAAAGTCTTCATGTATTAAATTTTTAATAGTTTCGGAAATATGGCTATCCCCGGGAATTCAATAGTTTATAAACTGGAATTTTAAAATTAGAATAACTGTATATTGCATCACCATTAAATAGATATTTTAAAGAGTTTTTAAAAATACCACATTTGATATGTTTGTCTTTGATAGTTCTGGAAATATGGTCATTCAAATCTTAAAAATAGTAGATATACCTAATGTATTTTATCTTCGACACTAAACTTACAATTAGTGCTGTGGAGATACTGAAATTTAACATAATTTTCAGATTTAAATGACCATATTTTCAAAACTATAAGAGATAGACAATCAAATGTGGTATTTTCTTAAAGCTCTTTAAAATATTTATTTAATGGTGATGCAATATACAGGGTGTTTATTTCAAAAATGCTAGTTTACTATTAAATTCCTGAGGGTGGCCATATTTTCAAAACTATTAAAATTTAGATAAAACACATGGCGACATTTTTTAAAGCTCTTTGATAAATCTTTTAAATGATGCTATAATATACAGGGTGTTTCATATAAAAAGTATATTTTCTGAAATAACTCGAAAACGCGATAATCAATTGTTTTTCTGGTGGCAGGGCGTTAATCAGCTGAAAAAATGCTACTACTTTGCTAATTTAACCGACTTTGTATCTCCAATAATAAAGAATTTAGCAATAGTGCCGACTTAAAACTGATCACCCTGTATTTTTAAAAAGTTATTTTTAAAACAATAATATACGAAAAAATTTACAGTGTGTTCCATTTTAATTTAAAAAAAAAGGTCAAAAATGCGTCAGCTTAAAAAAATAAGAAGCATACATATCTACTATCATCTACATAAAAAGTCACTGTAAAAAATGTTTTATAACAAAAAATATTTTAATTCGTTGCTAAAAACCTAACTTTAGGGAAAATTAAGAGGGGTAAATACAAATAATGACTAAATTTTTATATGTTCGCTTTTAATTAATCTACACCAACAAGTCCGCCATAAAAAAATTAAACATTTAATGTTGTTGCTAATATAAAATACATTTTTAAATAAAACAAAAAACTTTAAAATAATAATAAAAAAAGGGTAGGCTGTGTCAACTTGTTTTACTAATGTCTATTTAAAATGGAATTAAATTTTGTTGTAAATAACCACATAGTGTTTGTGATGGGTGTCATTTTTTTTTGTTTTTTTTTTTGTAGGAGGAGAGAAAATTACAATTACTGTAGCATAAAAGGGTGCATATTAAGACTTATAATATAATCGTTTTAAAGTTTCTTACCATAACCCAATTTTTTAGAATTTTTTAAACCTTTCTTTTAGTAAACGCTGTATTTCTCTGCTTAAAATATTCTTAATATGCTTTCAAATTACCAATATTAAACAAAAAGTGTCTTGACTATACCTATTTACTTGGTTTAGAAACCGTATCAATAGAATATTTACTATTTCTGGTTTAAATAAAGAAATGTATTTGTTTTCTAAGTAAAAAATAATTAAAAAAAATATTAAATACCCTTAATCTAAAGGGATTTTTAAAGTTTATTTATTTTAAAAATAAGTAAACAATAATTATTTTATATAAATAATCCTATTTGTTGACGGTTGAATGGTTTAAAAATATCTGTTTATTTCAAACAAAGATTTCCAGAATGTATCTGCTAGAATCACAAATACTAACAAAACAAAAACAGTTCATTCAAATATGGTCCTAAGAGACACATCGTTTCAGCTAATGGATCATGTCCCATAGGAAATTGACACGCCATTTATTTATTTGGTTTAGGTTTATTTAATGGTCATGTAGCTTTTAATTTCAAAAGAACTAAATTAATTAAAATAAAAACAAGGAAATACATTATTTTTAAACATTTGTATAGATGTGTTAATCAGCAGGCTCCCACCTAATTCATAATAAAATTAAAAAATAAAAACAATTAATCCTAACAAGGAAAAAGCACAAATCTATTATTATTCAAAAACTCCCTTCAAATCTATAATTATGCAAAAACTTCCTTCACGAGAATGGAAAGTATTCACTAGGTCATAATTTAGCCTAAAACACATTAAAGCCAAAAAAGGAAGCATCTACTCGCAATTCAGAAAGTTAAAAAGAGACGTTAAATCGTACCCCAGTCACTGCCTAGAGGCAACTCTTAATACAATGAGTGAATACGTGTTTATAAACTTGCCCACATTGCAATGACTTATATATCTCGCTGTCGCGGTCATGTGTTTTTGCGACGGCGCGGCGCAGGTCTTATTGTAAAATATAATAATTAAATAAATTTGTTTTGCCTTTAAATTTAGTTAGGTTATTTTATTTAACATATAATATGTAAACTAACAATGGGTTCAACTGTGTAAAAAATAGGTATTACAATGTAAAGTGGGTGTTCCTTTGAAACATTGAAAAACGATTAGAAATATAAATAGGACGTTTGAAAATTCGAAACCCGCTCTGAAACTAAATCTACCAAACAAAAAGGATCTGATTAGATAGTACTTAACCTATGCCAGCAAAGACAGATAAAAGAAAAAAACAGGTACCTTAAAGGTGGACGTGGACGAAATTCACTTCGTTTTAAGGGCCTGGCAAATGATTCGCAGGTGAGTCAGAGCTTGTTGTTCCTGTGGCGTCAAAGGAGCACGCATCAAACAGGTTGGTTTGTTTGGATGGATATTTGGCATATTGTTGCCAGTCTGGACGCGGCCTAATACGTTGTATAGGGAGGCCCAATTAATTGTTCACGAAATTTGACCCACCTAAGAAAAAAGCCACCAGTCTCGCGTATTAACTAGTTAACTATAACCACTTTAAAATACAAACTTTTGTACAAAAAAAGTGTGAATTGGCCTAGTTTTTATTAAATACCTTTTTTTATTAATAAATATATTGACAAAAACGAAAAGTATGCATACATTTTTATTTATAGAACTTTTAATGAACGAATACCTTCCTTTAACCTTTATAAGAATTTGAGATGCTAGAGAATCTAAGATATTTTTTGTTTAATCTTTGCTCAAAACTCTACAATAGTATCTCCCTCAAAAAAAAAAAAAAAAATTAAACGGCTCTAGCTATACGTCCCGCTTACGTTCCATATTCATTACTTTTCCTTTTTCATCCTGAAATGAGTGACCTCTGTGTTAAAAATAAGGTGTTTATTTTAAGTTTTTTTATTATTGTTTTTAGGCAATTAAAATATAGAACTGAAATTGTAGTTGTATCGGGAAAACCATTTTTTTTTAAGTTGTCCTTATACATCACACTTTTTCTGAAGATTTGTTCTATACCGGTTAGGCCGATTTATTTATTTGATAGTAATTGGTTGGGTACATGCCTAAATCTAAAGGTTGTCAGAATTTTTAAGCTTAGCTTTTAAATTTTTGTTTCATTTAATTATATTTTAAAAACAGGGGCAGATCTGCCAGCAAAATGTCGAACTTTAATTAGAAATTTTTGAGTTTTTAGAGGGAGTTTTCTTTATTTTGTTTCAAGCGACCGGCCAGCTCATAGAAGTAGTGTGATTGCTTTATTTGATAATTATAAAAATATTTTTTTGCATTTTTAAAATTTCTATTTGGGTCAATCACCTTTTATTTTAATTTTCATATTTTTATAGACTTTCTCCTTTGTAATATTTATGTTTTTTAATAAAAGTTTATTACTTATGTAATTGTAATTTGCAATGAGCAAGCACAGTTTCAACAATAAAACCAGAAAAATCTACATTAGGTACGTACCCTGTACACAAAATTTGAATCCAAGACAACCAGGAGCAAAAAGCAAGGTTACAACCAAAAGAGCTAACTAACTTGTCAATTATCAGATCATATACCCATATCTTAAGAACAATCAAATTCAGTTATCCAAGTTACTAATTTTTAAAGATTTTTATCGACTGAGGCCGCAGTGATGATGGAAAAAAATAACGAATAGTCGTAATTATTTACCAAGAATACGGACATCCGATTTCTCTTAATAGGTAGTATAATATAAATTTGTGAAATTACGGTTATTTAAATAAAAGCGTTTTTAGTAATATAAGGTTATAGATACTATTGTTGCATGGGGACCAAGAGTAAGTAAACTTATAAACACATTACTCTAAATCACTTAAAGAAGTGATAAAAAAGTCATGAAATAAATAAATAATAATAATTATTATGAGTCAAGGATTTGTTTTAATGTTGAAAAAAATTAAAAATGTGAATAATAAAACACTTGATACAGTGTGTTTTTAAACAAATGCGAAAAATTTTAGGAGGTGATTCCTTGTTAAAAATAAAGGATAGTTTGCTTTATAAACATAGGGTTAAAAGTCAAATTTGAGAGATATCGCTTTACAAAAATGACGAAAAATAACGTTTTTATTTTTCATCACAAAAGCGAAAAGCGCTAGAACAATGAAATTCTAATAAAGTATTGCTAATATAAAAATACACTTTTCAAATATTTTTTACTTTCTTAGAATTAATGGAAATAAACTACCTTTATCTTTCTTGCTAACCAAATTTTATAAGACACTTATGCAATAACCGCAAAAATAGAAATCAAGATATAGATTAGTTTATTTGGAAACTTTTTATCTTTCTTTTTTTTTGTTAAACTAACCAATTTCAAATAGAAAAAAACAGAATGAAAATCATAAGGTGTCGGAACGAAACAAATTATTTTATAAAACTTGTACTTTAAATACAATACTTTAAATACAACACTTAAGGCAAAAAAATAAAAATGTTGTTTAAATATATATTTTTTTGTTCTTTAAACTTTTAAACCTCATGTTTATAAAGCAAACTACCCTTTATTTTAAACAAGAAATCATCTTCTAAAATGTTTCGCATTTGTTTAGATACACTCTGTATATTTTTGTTTTTTACCATAGACAGAGCTTAAACAAATAAGAATTTATTGACCCATTTTAAAGGTAGGATAATACCTTTAACAAAAATAGGAGAAAAAATAATAAGTAGACTTAACCTTTTTTCCTAAAATCACATAAGGATTAACACTTTAACACTTACTTTTTTTCTGTATTTTTTTTTTAATTAATTTTTTTTAAATACCAAAGTTGCAGACTAGTGTATATTTATAAAAGTACACTTCTAAATTATAACTTATTTTATTATTTTAGTATCTTGAAATACAATATTTCTAAATTTTCTCTTGGCACATTTTTGTTTTAATGGACCCATTTATATTTAGCCAACTCGGTAATTAATTTATTTATTATCAATAGCTGTTTAATAAATTGAACTATTAGTTCGGATTCCCAATGTCAACCCATCATTTTGCAAATAAACCACTTAATTAAAGCAATATACATATAGAATAAAATATTTAATATTGTTTTAAAGAGATATATACTATATACGTTATTAAATTTGTATAATAACTTATAAATAATGTTTAAATTTTAAAATATTTTGTAAAAAGTAAAATTAATAAAAACTGAAAACGCATAAATTTTAAAAATTTAAAATCATTTTACCATCCTGTGTGTCCAGGATGGGTGTTATGGAAAATTACAATTAGTACTTAAGTTTGTTTTTTTTAAGAGAACAAAATTGTTTTAATAGATAAATTTTGTAAAAAATAAAATTTTATGTGTATGTAAGTTTGCTTTAAATTTAAAGCATTAAAGTAAAAAAAATATTTTTTTCCATTACACTTAAGTAATTTATACGAAAAAGAAAATAAAAAAACTATGAAATGTTTTTAAAAAGTTGCTACCTAACTTGTTTA
>JACEGR010004276.1:0-89775 GCA_014170235.1 Listronotus bonariensis
ACAATTAAGCTAATATATTTTCTTGTAGACAAACTATGTGAAATGATTCAGTAAAAGTGAATCTGTCAACAATTTGAGGATTAAAGAAATATAATTATTTTTGATAAAAATGCTCCCCATTAAGCAATGTACTTCTCTTGGTTTTAAAAAGAACTTTTTATTTTGTGTGTCCGTTGAAAATCAAAAATGTGAGGTTAACATGGTTACTGAGTTGGATGCTGACCAAACTTAACAGTAAATTAACTAAAAATAAACGTATTAGCCTCATTAAAGATAAAATTAATTTTTTTGCAACGAAGTTTAATGTATCATTTTGGAAGAAGTCCGTAAGTCCAGTACTGTTTAAATCTATTTTACCAAAACTGACAAACCTAGAGAAAACATATCTACCTATTAGCCCCTCAAAAATAAAAAAGATGGGCGCAATAGATAAAAAGTTAATATTAGTTAAAAAGTGTGCAAGTTTAATTTGGCCCACTTCTGTAGACTGGCGTTTATTCTATTCTTTATTACAGTCACGAATACATAATTAAAAATAATAATATATATTACCCTTAAACCGGTGCATGCGTTTTTATTACGTAAGTATGCGTGGGGTTCAAATATACCGTAAACATCCAATTATCACTTTTTCTTTGTATATTTTTTTTACTGCCAAAATATATATTAAGTTTAAAGCATTTCTTTTAAATGTATGATTAATTAAATGAAAAAGTTACCAAGAAAAAAAAAGGTACTTGTATTAAAACATTTAATTGTAATTTTAATTGAAGTGATTATTTTTTAAAAGCTGATTATGGGACATTGCCTAAGTAACTTAAATTAATTAAAATATACCTTCATTATTAAAATTTAAAAAATATCATCTTTTACATTCTGATTTACTTTTACCAGGTTTTTTATTTAACCTAAAAACATAAAAGTAAACTAAAAAATGTAATTCTTTCTAAGAAATAATGCTAAAAATATGTATAATACCAAATAAAAGTTTTTTCTAAATCAGTGCCTTTTTGTTGTCTTGGAGCTAAGCACTGCTCACAAATTGTTTTCATATGACGTTTGCACATTGGCTGTTTTTATACTATTCTTCTTTTGTCGGGAGAAATAACACATTTGTTCCAACTCTCTGGACTTTCCGCCACTCGATATGCATATTGCTCAAAACTGTAACATTAGATGGCGCGTTGGGGTCAAATTGACTCAGCCTCAAGAAACGTAAAATTTTTAAATAAATGGTGTTTTTTTTTGTATTTTTCTGTTTGGAGCATATATCCAACGAGGTATTAGGGAGGTATGTACCTAGAGATTTTTTCTAACTGAAACAAATCTCAAAGCTATTAATTACAAAATTTTCAAAGTTGGGTTAAAAAATACGATACTAAAGCTTCCCGCACATGGGTCGATGCAACAGCCACGCGTTCCTGATTTTTACTGGCTTTGACAGCACGAAGGCATATTAGCGTTTCCGATCTTACAAGTCCGTGTTCTTTAATAAACAAATGCAATACAGAACCGTTCTGTATTTTGTTTACGGTGTGTGATATCATGTTTGTGTCTGGTTATTACGTGGAAAATTACTGTTACCTCAAGAAATTTTTGGACCAAACATATATTTGTTTGATATTAAATTTGTGGAGGAGATTGAAAAACGTCTTGTGATTTATAATTATACTAAAAGAATATTTGCCAAACAATTTTACGAAGAACAACCTGTCAGGAAGGAAAATATTTTATATTTTGTTTGTAAAATATTGTTTGGTAGGATTCAGGCTTTTGCTTTTATTTAGGTAGTAGGTATTTAAAAATAACGTCCATGGTGGCACTACCGCGTTGTTTAAAAGGAGCTGTGAAATGCATAACTGCATATTTCAGTGCTTGGACAACGTTGAAGAAATAGTGAAAACGATGGGTTAAACATCTAATAACCCGACCCCCATGGTACTCTGGTCTTTAGGCATAGGCCTTGGTGGGATGTCAAACAGAAAAAAAAACAAAAAAATGCAGGCTTCTGCGTACTTGTCTTAGAGGGCTCTCTTATGGCACTCTTTGACCCGGTGCGGTAGAATAATTTCATGGGGTAGTTTTTGCCCCGTCGCGGTCAGTTTTTTTATCTTTGTGACATCTCACGCAGGCTTATGCCTGAATACCAGAGGACCGTGAGTGCCGGGTTATTGGATGTTTAACCCATATTTTTACCCTGTTCCGTCAACGTTATCCAAGCACTGAACGATGCAGTTTAATTTCACAGCATCTTTTAAACGACGCGGAGGTGCCACCATAGACGTTATTTTTGCGTAGCATCGCCATCTGATCGACATATGATTTCATTGGCTGAGAATACTGGTTTAGCAAATGGGTATCGGGATATCGGCCAGTAAAGCAACAAAAAGTATGTGACTAATCTAATTAGAACTGTTTACATGCAGGTATTCACGTTAGATTGTCTCTTTTTCTCACATTGCCTATGTGTTATGTTATTTAGCTGATTCTGTATAGAAAAAATTGACCATTAAACGTATGCTTGTCTTTGCACGGTTGTCGCCACTTCAAACACGAATATATGCGTACATACTGTCGAAAACTTGTCGATCCCTCTCTCGTCGGTGTTTTACCAACCCATGTGCGTAGGGCATAGTATCCAATAAAGCAGGTTAAAAAAGGTTGGCATTTTTTACATAAAGGTTAATTAAAAAATAATAGTTTAAAAAACTAAAAAAACACGCTTTTATATGCAACCGAACTAAAAATTAGAAAATAATTTTTCATTAAAAAAATATTGTCACTTCATAGTAAAGAGCGTGGGGTGCTTAATATATTAAATGTTATAATTATTATATTTGCCAATATCTATGATGGAAAAGTTATGAAAAAATAGTAAAATGCACCCCACGCTTTTACTATGAAGTGACAATATTTTTTTTAATGAAAAATTATTTTCTAATTTTTAGTTCGGTTGCATATAAAAGCGTGTTTTTTTAGTTTTTTAAACTATTATTTATTTTTCATTTTTTAGTTCGATATGCATTTATGTATGTATAAAAGTTTGGAATGTTGCCAACAGATGGCAACCCACTAAAAATTTTTGTTTCGCCATTTTGTCAAGAGTAGCAAAGTTTTTCAGATGGACTATCTGAAAGTAACCTAATATAAAATTTGAGTAAAATCGATTCAGATCGAACTCTTGAAATGGCCGGTGGTTGGTACCACTGGGACGTACAGGTGACAGATGACACTTGGTGGTATCAAGCAGTGGTTATAATAATATAATGGATTTTTTTCCTGGCGATCCAAAGCAGGATAACGGGATACTGTTTGCAGATTATTGCATTGTCATGGGTCCTTAATACGTGTGCAAAGTTTCAAAGAAATCGAATAGCTGGAAGTTGGTTAAAATTAGGCTCAAAGATTCCGTTACATTCATAGCCAGATGGATAGATAGTTACAACCCAAGTTAATAAAAGCGTGTTAAAATAGTTCAAAACCTCATTTCACTATAACATAATTATTAAAGAGCAACTTTTTATTTTAATATATACAGTGTGTCCAAAATTGGTAGGGATTGTATTGGGGTATTGAAATCTATAAGAAATATAAAGATGGTTAAATAAGGAAAGTTGTGGGCCATTTAATTGTTAATCTAATGCCGTTTTGATGACGGCTGTATCTTGTTTGTTTTTTGAGTTATTTTGAAAAAACTAAAAATGTGCATTTAAGTAAAAGTGTTGTGGTATTTTTATTTCAAATAATTTTTGAAATCTGTAAAAACAATGTTGGGGCAACTTTTTAAGAGCAATGCATTTTTGTATTCAGATTTTAATTTCCACGTTTCGGTTTTGAGATACCATTATCAACTTTCGTTTTTCTTATTTCGACTATTTTGTTTTTTTGCGCATTTTTAAAAACGTTTTTTTCCTTTAAAATAGTGTATCACACTTTATAGGTATTTTTAATTTCAATGTCAAAAATCGTCAAAATTAATTTTCTGTCCAAGTTGGACATGACTGCGGAAGCCATTAGCTCTAGAAACAATTGCCATTTAATTTCTAATTAGAACCTATGTCAGGAAAGGTAATGCAAGTTTATTTTTAACTTTTATAAACCTATGTACCCAAACAAAGATGCATATTTTATTGTGCATCGGCACATTAAAATATGTGTTAATTATATCAAGCTATAGACTTTCTATCAGAAATGTGTGTATGTGCTCAAATATATATTTTTTATTTTATTACCCATAACATAACATATAAAGACATTATGTTTTTCAACTGGCACAAACACAGTTAAAAAACAAATTTTTACTTACATAATAATCTGTAAAAAATAATTGTATCTACACTTATTACCAACCTGCTATTTTAAACTATGGAATGTTTTTTGCTATTTTTTTATGTTATATTTAATAATTACCCTACTTATCTAAATAAAACAACATTAAAAAAAAAAAGGTTAAGTCTTTTATGGCAGCTGTTGTAGGTAGTGTAAAAATCAGGTTATCTTACAATCTGCAAAATATTTTTGAATGTCTCTACAGCCGTCATCAAAACGGCATCATATTAACCATTGAATAGCTCACTACTCTCCTTATTTAACCATCTTTGTATCTTTTACAGTTTCTAATATCCCAATACATTCCCAACCAATTTTGGACACACTGTATACGTATTTGTTCCGCCTCAAAAGAATTCTATGTTAATAAATTTAAAAAGTACATTTTCATTCTTGCACCTCGACGACGTAGATGCCTTATGTTTATCTTTACTAAATTTATAGGTTATTTTAAAATAGGTTTTTGCTTTGGGGCCCTGGGATTTCCAAACATTTTGTGATTGAAATATTGTATTCGAGATCTGGTTTTTGTTACTTATAGTCCAAGGGCCCGCGCGGGTTAAAGTTTGTAAGGAATAATAGGGGATGAAGTGGGTTAAAAGGATTTTAAGGGGCCCAGAAACTTTTGCTTGTACCAAGGCCTGACAAGGCTCTCCGCGGCTCTGTATACAGAGTGTCTTAAAAAAAAATTATTGCTGTAAGGTAGATTTTTTAAATTGTTTTTGGGACACTCTGTATACATCAAAATATTTTAGATGATGCCTATTTGGAAATCCTACAACTGTTATATAGTTAATAAAAAACAATTTCCGATACACATCATACCCCTTGAATGACGTAAAATGACGACATGATTTCCAGCTTGTGAAAATAATACAAAAATATTAGGTTGTTCTGTTTTTTTGTTTTTTTTTTTAATTAGTGCAAAAGTAATTAACATAGCATTTTGATAACAATTTGCAAATAAAATTGAATAATACAAGTCAGTACTTGTTTTCTTTTTTTATTTAGTGAAGAAACACCAATAAATGCTAATATTGGGCAATAACAATATGTGACATTATAATAAAATCAGTATATATTTTATAACAAATAAGTTCATTATTGCGTTTAATTTAAAAAGGTTATTCTAACTACAATACAAAGTATAAATAATTTAAACAATAATTGAATCCTTTGCAAAGTTAAATATGACGTTTTTGTTTTTAAAATCAGTAAATGCTGATCAAAATGACAGAAATGATAATAATAAAGTTTTAAAGCACCTCGTATAAAAACAGGTGCCTTCGTTTTTATACCTTTTATTAACAATGAAACGTAACTATGGTTACAACTGGGACAAAATGTTGTTGTCATTGGGCCATATGAATAAAAAAAAACCAAATGCTTATACTTATAAAATTTGAAGTAGGTAAATGCTTTTGTTTCTAAGTATAAGCAAAAGTTTTGCTATATTTTTCTATATCATAAGCACTTGCTTATACTCATAAGCAAAAGCAATTACTTTAAATTTTATAAGTATAAGTATTTGCTTCTTTTTATTCATATTGCCAATGTCTCGAACTGAACACTATAGCACAGTTAAAAGAATATATATATATATATTCTTTTAACTGTGACTATAGAAGTCGAAACTATAATACTACTCCCAGGTCTTTCATCGCCGTTTTATAGTAAAGTAAAAACATCTAAAAAATTTTCAGATTAAAATAAAAGTGTTAGAGTGAATAACTCGAGTGTTTTCAGGAAACCTCAAAAGTAATGAAAAAACTTAAATTATCTAAGGTAAATTATTTAAATAAACTTTTAAACTAAGTGTAATAGCCCTAATTTTATAAAATTCTTGATAAGAAACACTTATTGTTCGTAACAATATTAATATACAAAAAACAACCACAAAACGACAGAACATTTGAGTAGAAAGTCGAATGAATAAAGGCAACGTCGCAAGATAGGTAAGACACAATTCGACCAACCGTACGATTATAAAATTTAAATTATATGTTTTTTTGTGCAAATCGAAGGCAAATTTTTTTGTTATTGGATGCGTTAAGTAATGACGTTAACATGTGTTCAGTACACTAATTAAAAGGCCAAATTTTAATGATTTTTGCCAAATTACAAATTTTGTAAACTTTATGTAATTTATCGTCAGGTACAGCTGATTGATGACGGGCATCGAAAATTGTTTTAAATTTACTATACAAGACTTTTTGACATCACATATCTTGTTAAATAGCAGAAATATTGAACTTCCTCGGACCATTAGACCACCTCAAAATGTTTGTCGGCCAAGGAGTTGAAAATGTCAAAACTGTCTTGCAACTGAGGAAATATCTTCTAATAGGTACCCAAGTTACATATCTCAAATTCAGCTTTTACAAAATTACGAAAGTTAGGTTTTAATTAAGTAACCTTTGGTAGGGTAGGGCGGTGCTAGTTGAGCATAGAGGTAAGTTGGGCAATCAAAATATCTTAAAAACTACCGACCGCGCGCGAAAGCATCAAATAGCATAAAGAAGGGGTTGCGCGAGAGAAACTCATTGTGCGACTACTAGTGGTGACGCGGCGATCGAGAGAAAGTATCCGTGTGCATTCTTTATTTTGTGATTAAAAAGTAAAATAATTGCAAGCCGAAAATTTTTATCTGTGATAATTAAATGTATTCCGTTCAAAATCAGGTAAGTGTTAATCTTAAGTAAATTTATTGCAGTTTAATTATGTATAAAGATTTAGGATATAATTCTAACCGGTTTTTCTAATAAATTTACTTTTAATTTAAAATTTCGGGTTGGGGTTAGTTGAGCTACAGTTGCCCAACTAACCCCACGGTTATAAGTATAAAATGTTTTTTTATTTTTAGTATACGGACTTATAACAGTAAGACTACTAGAGTCTCCTCAGGATTTAAAAGAGGCTGCAACCCGAACTTTGTACAAGCAACAAAGAATACGACCTGACCTATCTAACTTATAAATTTTCTCTGGAAATAGTTTGACCATACCCAAAAAAGGAGCCAAATTAAACAGAAGATAGAGAAAAGCTGCAATTTTAATAGATACAGAAGGCAATACAAGAGAAGCAAAATACAACTGCCTAAAAAGTTTAAAAAACGAAGGAATTGATAGGTATTAAATCTAATAGTTCAAGCTAGGCACGTTGCTGTTTTATTAATGAGATTTATTGTTTTGTCACCATAAGATTATAAATATAAAAAGCAAATTGTCAAAATGTATTTTTATTGTAAACGTATCTAACATTTAAGCCATGATTTGACTATACTTTCTAAGTGCTCCACTAGCCCCATACCCTTGCTCAACTTACCTCACCTATGGGGTACGTTGGACATACTTGACTATCTACATTAAAATAGATGTAGCCCCTAAATTTGACTTATTAGAAAGAAATTACTATGGACACTATTAATAAGGGATAAATTGCTAATCCATCAGTATGCATCATAAGCCATTGAGACTTATTTTTGAGGAGCTATAACCGATCAAGTGAAAAATTGCTCAACTAGCCCCGCCCTACCCTACCTGGTACCTGCCCCAAAGCCACTATGAGTCAAACTTCCTAGTCTGCCATTGCTTCTACCTATGTTGGAAGCATGCACTGACAAACTTTCAAGGTTTTACAAAATAACGAAGGTCTGCCGCTCACAGGCTCTTACTCTATTATAGTAAATCAGCAAAGGTTTAGTTAAAAATTGTTATGTGGGCAGATCTTTGCTTTTCGCAGAATATAATCTGGTATCTTATTTTTAATGTAACATAATATTTGAGGAGCTCCAAATTTTGGTAAAACACCCTTTTAAGAGTATTATTATTATTATTACAATTTTAACTCCGCGTTTTATTATTTATGTTTAAAAAGTTTTGTAATGGAAATATATGATATTATAAATGTATAAATATAACTTTATTTTGATTAAAAAACTTCTTGAAATTCATAAATAATAGTCCCTGGGCCAGTAATAAAATGTAATTTATAATAAGAACACTTTTAAAACCCTTTTAAGTGAGTTCCTTTTGACGAGTCTACCAGGAATATGTATATCGCCATATTATGAAAGGTTTTGGAGTCGGTTTGGGCAAACGCGTCACTTTTTTTCGGACAAGTTTACCACAATGTTTTACATGCGCTTTTTAAACATTGTGCCAAAAATCGTAAGGGTTACAGTCACGTAACCTGCCTAGCCCGATACCCGAAACATGGGTTTGATTTTTATGGCTTCATAACTGAAATTTTTAGCAAGATGTTTTAAAATTGCATGGGAAACATTGTAGTAAACTTGTCCGACAAAAAAGTGACGCGTTCGCCCAGTCCGACACCCGAAACATTTGACATTGCCAGGCTGGGTTTCGATTTACAGCTTCTCATTTGTGGTTTACTTTAGACCAAAAATACAGGGTGGCATTTATTTGATGGCTAAACGTCTTAACTTTTAAGAAACAGGGTGTTAAAATTTTAAAAAATCCAAAAAATTTCAAAAACACTTATTTTAGTAAAAACTGTTTTACTTGATATAAACCCTATTTAAATAGGTAATTATTATTTTTGTTACATAATTGCTAATTAAAAATTATAAATCCTAATAAAAAAAAGATCCCGCAATGCTTCTTTTATGGTCTAAGAATATGCAATTAAGTGACTCAAAAGAGACACAAAAGCTATATTTTTATTTCCTTAATTTAAAAAAAGCAATTTACACAGTCAGTGGCGTACCGTTTTTTAGTTGGAAATATTCCTTCAGTTGCCTTACGAGGCGCCACTGGACTTATTAAATGTAATTAAGTTAGTAAATAATTACCTCCCTAATGTTAGTAATAATATTGCTAAATTAAAACAAAATTAGGTAAAGAATAAATAGGATATTTAAAAAAAAAATTGTTTGAAATTTTAACACCCTGTATCTTAAAAATTTAGGACAAAATTATGTCTATATAAACTTTTCTTCCTAAAATAAGCTCATCATACCCTGTATTTTTAGCCATAAATTAAATTACACTCTGTATAGCTACAGCCCTTACCTGGACATAGTGTGTATATTTCATATTTAATAATATTACTTCTATAAATAATCTTTATGTAGGTTAATACCTATTTTTATAAAAATATAGTTTAATATCTGACGGTTTGGGTGTTATGGGCTCGATTTTGGAGAAACTAAAAACGGCGAAGGTAGAATTTAAATAAAATTAATAATCCTAGAGATACGGGGGAAAATTTAAAAACTGTGGTTTTTAATTTTATCCTATATATCCTTTAATATAAAAAATAGCAAAAAATCATAAAGACAATTTTTGTAAAACATTTTACTTAAAATCTCCAGAAAGTATTTAATTTTTATACAGGGTTGCGTTAAAAAGTTGCGATGCAAACTTGATGTTTTTCTTATGGAATACCCTGTATATTTTTGTACTAATTAATATTTCTTGGTATTACGATAGCAAATACATAATATCGTATTATTATTGTCTACGGTTTTTTAAATATCTGAATTTTAATATTTGTTTTTGAGCGTACCCCGTATAAACACCTCTTTTAAAAACAATATTTTTAAATTGATAAGTAAATTTATCAAGATATTTTTTATAATTTATACTAATCCTAATATACTTTTAAAAGTATGAACACAAACATTAATACCTACATACATATCACAAAAAAGATGATTACATCATACCATGAATTCTACTGAACTAATCAATGGACGTATCGCTAATAAGGCCTCAATGTTATGACCACCCACGTGACAGTTGTCCAAAGTTAGGTTAGGACACTAATTATTAAAGACAAAAAGATAACCCATTTTTGGTAGTATAAATACTGTTTTATCAGTAAAGTTTTTTCCAAAATTATACAGAATTAAGAAAGTTGTGAAAAATGATAAACGGTGATTAGCTCTACAATAACAGACAAATAATTTTTAAAAGGTAATTTAATCGCTATTAAATCTCAAGAGATTGTACAAACACAAAAAAACCACAACAAAATTTAAAATATTTTTGTTTAAAGTTTGTATTATTTTAATATCCCTTTACCACTCATGGGCAATTTTTGTAACGCAACTACTATTGTGACGCCTCTCGGACGCTGCGCAATATATCAGCAATTTTCATAATGATTTTTTTTATTAAACAGCTAACCCAGTGAGTAAAAACTATTTTTATATATACATATATAAATAGTTAGTATTTGAAAAAAAAAATAGGTTTTTGTTGGTCATAAAAACACATTTTGATAAGTAAGTGACAAATATTTAATTTTACACATGTATACATTGTAAACGTAACATTTATTTTTATAAACTTAACATAAATTATTACAAAAAAAATACTTACAAAAAAATAAGAGTGGACATTAAACAAAATTACCACACCCCTTAAAATTACATTTTTAAAGGCATTCAGTACACAATTTTTTTCCTGTAAAAAGCGGAGACAGTTTTGTACTTTAGAGGGTATATATAGAAAGTCTTTATTTTGGTTAATCGTCAAATTTTTTAAAAAAGTGATTTCAGGATCAAATAACCTCACAAAAACCTGATCTAATTCGTTGAAATACACCTGGATTTTTAGCTTTTCTGACAAGATGTGGGGTAACTCATTTAAATGCAAGTTTTTGACCAAGTCTGTTCTACTTATTTTGTCACAATCTGTGAACCATTTCTGTAAGTGCTTCTTATATCTATGATCACCATAATTTTTCTCTATTTTTTTATCCCGGTAATAATTAAAGGGTAGAACCAAACCTGGTGATTGAGCATTAAGGATTTTGCCTTTTATAACAAGCACTTGTAAACTTAATTTTGAAAGTTTAAAAACAGGAATCTATTTTAGGAATCATTGACTTATTGCCTTAAGTATGTGGACAAGAATATTTTGTTCTAATGAGTAGATCACATTATAACGTAAAAATTAATTTAAAAAGCGGAAAACATTCCCATTTTCTTTTGTATAATAATCCTCTGGTTACTAACATGAATGTCTTATGAGATGCTCATTGTACGCAATTTCAATCCAGTACCCCACATTGTTTGCTTAAATACCTACCAACTAATTTCGGACAACAAAATGGTCCCGTCAACTTTGGTAGACTAGAGTAAAAAAGCACAGGGACCAGTCATTTCATTGGTTTGACGCGCTATAGATGGTCATGCAAAACTGTCACAATGGGGGGCGAATGGTTCATTTTGGTTCGTTGTTTTTTTAACTTGCTACATTATATTTATTTTTAGAGCGCTAAGCCACATTTTGAAGCAAGTTCATAAGAGTTAAAATGCACAAATATACATAACTTTTTAAAAATTTATGGTCTGGTTACTGAGTCCTCTTAACACTATTTATTTTAGTTTTATTTTTTCTATATAAACAAAATTTATTTGTTCAATCAAGCTTGAAGTGACCGCTTTAGCGTCAAGTCGGATGAGCAAAAATTGAAGGTGTTAGGTAGTACTTTAAATCAAATAATACAAGGGGAGGGGCGCAAAGTGAAGGAAAGTAGCGGAAATGTTAAGTGTTCGAGAAAGAGAAAGTTATTGGTAGCTTAGCGATTCTTGTGACATTTTAAACAAAGGATTTCCTATTTAAAAAAAAATAAAAATATTTACTTATTTCCCTCAACCAAGCCATTAATACTGCTGAAAGACTTGCCCAAAATATGGCACACAGTTGAGATCGCGCAACACATGCATTATTTGAACACGATTTTCTTCCCCGTGACGCAGTGGACAGAGCTTTGATCTTCGAAGCCAGAAGTCGCCGGTTTGATTCCCAGATATTTTTAGGTAGTAGTTATTTAAAAATAACGTTCGTGGTGGCACTACCGCGTTGTCTAAAAAGTGCTGTGAAATGTATTACTGCATGTTTCAGTGTGACAACGTTGACGGAACAGGGGGCACAAGGGTTAAACATCTAATAACCCGATACCCACGGTACTCTGGTATTTAGGCATAAGCCTTTGTTGGATGTCAAAAAGATTAAAACAAAAACGATGCACAGGGGGTAGGGCTTTATGTAGTAAATTTATATGATTGGTATTTTCATCATTATCATTGATGCGTTTTGTTTTATTTTGTTTTGTTGTTGCATTTTCATTTTTCTAATTATAAACCCTTTGGAATTCTACTAATTAGTTTTAATTCGATGTATGGTTTTTGAGTAAATAAATACAAAACATTTTCTTGGCATGGTCATTAAATATCGCTAATATCTACCTTTACGGTAAAAAGTATCACCTTCTTTATACCGTTTGAGCTAAATAGTATAACACATAGACAATGTGAGAAAAAGAGACAATCTAACGAAATACCGGCATGTAAATATGCGTGACTAATAGTGCTTGTTTTGTTATTCTATTACTGGCCGATATACAAAAACTGCTTGCTCATAATATAGTATACTCGTATTATTTAAATTAAAAATAATTTCCCAACGCGAAATATTGGCCAATATATTAATGTTTTAACTTAAAGTCAAGAGACCATTGTTTGAAACTTAACAAGAATTTAAAATAATATTATCTTTTAAGGAAAATGCAGTGACGTATCATTTGTTTCTTAAAAAATATTTGCAGTAAATGCGGCCCGTCGACACAGAGAAAAAAAAAAATTTCTTGTACGCCAATAAATTTCTTTAGGCGCTTAGAAGACCTCTTCAAAATTTCTTAAAGATATCTGAAGTGGTATAAAATATATAATAGAAAAACAATTAGTTTTCCTTAATTTAAACACCCTGTAGTTTTGAAAGTAGGACTTTTAGGAGATATATGTTCATATAAAGTTTTTCTAATTTTCTTATGAAGAACTAGCTTTCGCCCGCGGCTTTGCACGCGTTAAATTTGCAGTAAGACAATTCCCCTTTCCTATACCGTGAAGATTTTGAACATTATTATATACCTATAAACCTTCTTCTTAAATTACTTTATCTGTTTAAAAGAAAACGCAATAAAATCCATTTAATAGTGATAAAAAAACTTATTAAAAAAAATTGGTACTACCTGATAATATTTGTTTTAAATTCTCATAATTATTTTGTCAATTTTTATATTTAGGCTGTTTTGTAAACCTCTGGATGGTTTAATTACGGAGTTAGGAATGCATTTTAGTTGTAAGAGTTTTTTATATAACATCTTTTTTACTCACCCTGTGTGGAAATTCTATATATTTTTTATAAACCATAAAAACCTGTGCACAATATCTCTAGACACTTTTTTCTCAATTGCAATAGTAAAGTCAATATCGAATTTTAAATGAAACCTTTTTTTACTCTGTATATTGTTTATTTTTATATTATTATACATATAAACTTTTCTCTTGATTCACTCTATCTACGAAAAATAAAACCGCATCAAAATCCGTTGACAATAGTAACGTCAATATCAAATTTTAAATGTATACTATTTTTTAAACACTCTGTATATGTTTTTTGGATATTATTATACATATAAACCTTCCTTTTAAATCACTCTGTCTATTTAAAAAACCGCATTAAAATCCATTGAGAAAAGTAACGTCAATATCAAATTTTAGTTATAGTTATAGTTTATCCAAGATAGCCGATCCGTGCCCACTTCGTTGGGCGTTAATGTCTGAACTTTTTGTTTAATCATAGTAAAATATAGCCTATAACACTCCTAAATAGTGTCGCTTTCTGATTGTGAAAGAATTTTTATGATGGGTTTAGTACTTCCGAAGATTAGCGGCTACAAACAAACCCACAAACCCACAAACTCACAAAGTTAAAACTTTACCTCTTTATATATTAGTATAGATTACCCCTTAAAATTTGTTGGGGAGTTTATGGACATCCTGTAATAATACGATATTTACTCCTATATTGTTTAAATTATAAAAATAATTATTTTCCCCCTATGGGAGGTTTCTAATTTTAATAATATACAGTGTGTCCGCCTAAGTTCTCTACATATGGGCGATAGGGAAAACCTTTTTATTAGATATTAATTTTACGAAAAAAAAGTTATTTTTATAAAAAGTTCTGCATGATCTAAAACTTAAATTGCAATTATAAGATATTCATTTTCTTAGTAGTATACGAAGTTTCTCAAAAATATTAATTTTGTTTAAGAGGAAAGTAACCTTATTTTTTAAAAATATCGGAAATTATTATTAAGAAAAATATTAAGAAATAAAAATAACTTTCAAATATGCAAACTCGTTCATTTACAAGAAAAAATATTTTCTTTAATTTTTATGCGATAACAATCGTTTCTCTGACTTTTCGCTGTTTCGACAGGTCTTAGACTTTCTTAGGATATTACATTTCCAAAATAAGTATTTACAAATGTACAAATTTAAATTTTTATCGTTATATCATAAAACATTTTAAAAAATCTTTTTTGCAAATGAATGAGTTTGCAAATTTAAAAGTTATTTTTATTTCCTAACATTTTTTCCTTGATAATAAATTTCAATATAATTAATAATAAGGGTAATTTCCTCTTAAACAAAATTCATATTTTTACGATACATCGTCTACTAGTAAAAAGAATGAATATCTTATAATTGCTTTCTAAGTTTTAGACCATGCAAAACTTTTTATAAAGAATACCTTTTTCGTAAAATTAATAATAAAAAAGTATCTTATATGTAGTGAACTTAGGCAGACACATTGTAGATAAAAAAATAAAGAAAAAAGATAAAAACCGGAGCTGTTATTGAGGACTTTTTACGATTGCTTGTTTTACAGCTTCATTGACTCGACTAATTAAAGTAACTTAAATTTTAGTATTTTCATCATTAAATACACTCACTGTTTTTTTCCTTTATGAAGTGGAATAACATCTCTGCGTCCTCTTGATAAAACAATACCCTATAAGGACGTCTAAAGGGCTTCTATTTAACCCGAAAACGTCCTTTGTCTCTAAAACAAGGACTATTCCAAAGGTTTTGTATCAGATAAATGTACTAATAATGATTTTTGCTTTAATCCAGGTTTAACCGGGACTTAAAAAGGTTTTAAGGACTATTATTGTCTTTTAAAGATTTGATTTTGAATTTCTTAGGTCTTAGGTAATCATGATAAAAGCTTTTTTTTTTATTAGGCCATAATAAATCCTTATAGTCATTGGCGGCTCGTCAGGGCAGGCTAAAGTCATAAAGACTATATAAACACAGAAAAGGCCGGTAATTTTTTTGGGTAATATTTGCATAAATGCAAAGAAACATTATGTATTACCGCATTTATTGTTAAATTTACCTCCTCTGACGAGCCACCAGTGCACCAGAAAAAATAAAATTGAATATAATGTGGCTCACAAAAGTGTTAAAGTTGTTATTTTATTCAAAAACATGGGATCCGCACCACATATACCGATTGCCCATAAAATTACTAGCAAGTAGCAAGCCTCTCGCATGCAATGATGGTAGAAAAAAGCGAATTCAATTTTTTACATATATTTGATAAGCCTTATATCCCATTACCGAAAAAATACAATTTCCGGTTTTACCGGAAGTCCACATACATTAGCTTTTGGTAGTATAGAACTTCAATAAATAATTCTTTATTTTTTTAATATAATATTGCAAAAGCAGAATGGGTTTTAATAATACAAGGTACGAGAAAGGCCATTTACAAAAGTTGTTGTGTCCCAAAAAAAAGTTTAAGTTAAAAAGTATTTTTTTTTAATCGTAACCTCTATTTTTGTTTAAAGAATCAGATTTATCATTAAATTTTGCACATAGTACGTTATTTTATTTTGACACTTGTGCTTGCATGTTTTTTTCGCCCTTTCGGGGTCATCCCACCCAGGCCCGACGACCGCCCCCTAGGTGGTGCACTGCAGCCTAAAGGCTTATTGTACCTTGACCCCTACTCCTTCCCATTCACACACCATTCATTCCATAACTTGGATGGTTGTTACTCGGTCGGTTCGTTCACCCCCGAGCAGAACACCGCGTGCCGTTGCCCAAAACCGACAACGCCGGTCACCCATCCAAGTTATGGGCGCGCACTTCACTGCTTAACTCCGGAGATCGACGCTGCCGATACAACCGGAGCAGCCACAAGCGCGCCTGTGCTTGCATGTTACCACGTTATTTATAATTTTCTAAAACTTTCGTTATAACGTATTAATAATACTTAGCTAGAGATTTTAACACACTGAGAAACACAAAGTAAATTTCCATAAGAAAATTCAGTAGATCTTATGTAGGGTATTTTATATAGCCAATATCTCAATATTTAAAATGCTTAATCTTAATTTTTTAAATGGTAATGGTAAATGGTATATTAGTCCATTTTTAGATTTTAGAAATAAAAATAGGGTAAGTTTCTTTGGCGATTTCCATCGACGTAACTACGGGGGCCTGGGGAGCCCTACACAGGTTTTGCCAGCCTCCCCACCCCCAGGAAAAAATATACCTATATGGTATATGTGTACATACAGGTTCAGTTTAATAACATTACACATAGGCAATGTGAGGAAAAGAGACAATCTAACTAAATACCAGCATGTAAACAGGCGTGACTAATACTACTACTACCAAAACGGATTTCTCATATTGTATAAGGTTTTAGCGGCGTCCGGGCCTCTCCCAATAAGGTTACCAGACCTAGGCGCCCTCCAGGTTAAATAGCTTAGTTACGCCTATGGCGATTCCTATACCAAAATTTTAGGGTCATTGAAAAATGTATGACAAGTATTTTTTTATAAAGAAAAACTTTGATATTTTAAATAAAGAACCCAGTATATTTGTTAATATTCTTAAAATTTCATATAACCCCTTTAAAAAAATGTAACATGTACTATGGTTATTTCCAAAGGAGCGCATCTATCGCCCTTCAAAAAATTGTCCTATACCTTTGTTGCCGCATTTTTTGTAACGTTAGATTCAGCAAATTTTTATTGTTAAATAATTTCCTGCAGTAAACTTTTTAGAGATTATTAAATGCGGTATTTCCAAAAATAACCACAGCTTATATTATATTTTGTTTAAAGTAAAAGATGAAATTTTAATAATATCGAAAACACATTACACATTATGTCCTAACCAGAACCAATTAAAACAAATTTCTTAGCCATACCTTTTTTTAGGACACTTTGTATACTTCAAAATATTTTGGGACATCCACGTTTAAAACCCCCACAACTTTAATTTAAAAATTTTTGTCTTATCTCGTTTAACAACAGAAATATTGGACAATTGGGCCACCCTGTATCTATATAAAAAGTTTAATTTTCTTTAAATATTTATGAAAGATCTTTGTTTTGAAAAAAAAAAGCAAAATATTATTTTTTTAAATTTATATTTCCAGAAAACAAAATAAACATTAAAAATGAGATTCTTGATATTTACTATTTTTTATAATTTTTAATATAACTGTATTACAAAAAATATAAATTAGAAAGCAAAAAATTAAAACGACTTTATTATCCCTACAGAGCGGTTTAAAACCATCCGACATCTTCCCAAAGTTTTAACCGCAACAAGTGCCCAAAGTCAAGGCCATAATATCCAGTCCTGCAAGCTGTTTGAAAACCCTGCGGAACGAGAAGTTTCGCACGTTGCACCTTAACGAGAAAATTCCTGCCGTTAATTTTGGTTTTGAAAAAAAGCACAATGTATTTTATAATTTAATAAAACAATAAAATTTACAAATTGGTATTTATTTAGATACGTAGGGTGTTTTCTAAAAGGCGCCGCGGGTTTTGAGTTTTCATATGGATGCCGGTGCCAAAGGCTAAAAATGTTTGAAAAGCAAAAAAAAGGGTCATTACTTTCACATTATATTAAGTAATACAAACTTTTAGAAAATTCAAGCAAAAGTAGTATTCTCTTCTTACCAAATAAAAAGTTAAAGGGTTAAAAATGTCCTACACACATTAATGCATTACATCCATACATTTCACCTTTTTTGGGTGCATTGGCTCTTATGCACCCACGGACTCGCCTCCACTGTTTCCGAACTACGGTATGAAACTTAAGGGAGACATTTTTATGTATTTTTATAGAAAAAGTTTCTATAAACCTATGTCCGGACTTCAATTTTGAGATACAGGAACCCTTTTAAGTTTTAATATTTTTTACTGATTAAGCAATTAACAATTTAACTTTGCAGTTTTCTGCATTTTCTTCGTATTTACCTTTGTTTTCAAAAAATACATAGACAGTCGTGTATTTTATCAAAAATTTTTATTTTTGTATTTACTAAGGTCAAGGTCGAAATTGTCTTTTTTTTTTAATTTTTGATTTTATTTGATGCTATTTAGGGATACTATTTTAAAGAAAACTTGAAGTGGCTATAATTTATTTTTCTCCAAAAAAAGCAAGATACAAAAAATACGTGAGACTAAAAAGTTGAATCTTTTATTGCCTAGCCTGTAAAACATACAAATACTTATAATATATTACGTTTTTGTTTTTAAAATCAGTTCATGCTGATCAAAATCATAGAAAAAAATAATAATATTGTTCCAAAACACCTCGTATAAAAAGGCGTGTCTTTGTTTTTATACCTTTTATTAACAATTAAACGTAACTATGGTTACAACTATGACAAAATGTTTAGTTGTCAATGTCTCGAAGTGAACACTACAAAAGTCAAAACTATACTACTTCTCTCAGGTTTTCCATCGCCCTTTTATTGTAAAGTGAAAAAATCTAGAAAAGTCTCAAAATTTTTCTTAGTACAGGATGAAATAAGAGTTTTAAGTGGATAACTCAAGTGTTTTGAAAACCTTTGAAAGTAATAAAAAAAAATTTAAAAAATAAATAGCTCTAATTTTATAAAATTCTTTAAACCAAACACTTATTTTTAAAGTCCGTAACAATATCTATTAATACACGAAAAGACAACAACAAAGCGACAGGACATTTAAGTAGAAAGTCAAATAAATAAAGGCAACGTCTCCAGATAAGACACAATTCGACCAACTGACGATAACAATATTTTAATGAAATGATTTTTTCAATGTTAATCGAAGGCAAACTTTTCCTCAGATGCGTTAAATAACGACGCCAATATGTGTTCAGAACACTAATTAAAAGGTCAAATTTTAATGTTTTTTTCGAAATTTTTATTCTATTTACTTGTAATTGAGCGTCCGGTACAAGGTATCAGTAGCGGCTTGCGGGTCTAAAAACAGGTGTAGTGCAGGAAGGGAAAAAAGCGCATTCACCACTTTAGCAAAATTGAAAATACTCAACTATCAAAAGTCTAAGTAAAAAGTATTGATATCTAAATTTACTTAAATTTTATACACCATATCAATCCTTTTATCTTTTAATGCAGTAAATTTATCATTTATATATTCATAAAATGGTTAAGTTTTTATCAGTTTCTGTAGAAGCTTCTTTTGAATTAAAATATTGGCCAAAGATAAAAGTCTATCTTGGGATATAGTGTTTCTTAAGAAAGTTTTTAAACGCTTAAGACAAGAATAACTCCGTTCCACTGACACGCTTGTCGACGATATCGTTAAAATTAGCGAAAAAAGTTTATACGCCTTGTTTCACTAACTGCTGCAATAAAATATTTCCATAACTTTCATCAGCAAATATTAGGTCAAGTTTATTTTTGAGCCGAGAATTTTTGGAAATGATTCGGCATATATCTCCAATAAATTTTAAAAAGAATCGGTGGGAAAAGTTTGGTTATACGGGCCAAACTTTACAGTATCAGCTAGACAAAGATATTGTAGTTTTGTAACAATCTTCGAATCTTACTTCCATTTTCATCAAAATATAATCTAATATTTCATAGAGAAGTGCTCTGTCCTGTCCTTTAATTTCTTCCTGTGAAAAATCACTGTCACTAATAATACTCAAACGGAAACAATCAAAATAATACGTGAAAGCTAACGAAACAGAACAAAACCTATAGTATCTTTTTAGGGCTAGCGATTTACCAAGCAATACACCTGATACACCCACCCGCGATTCTAGCCACTGTGAAGTAAAGCGTTGTCATGGTAACGGAGCGGCAAAGCGTAAACAAAACCCCGCATGAGGTGTATACTTCGGTCCGTTTTATATTTGCAATACACTTGTCGCGTTGCTGAAAGAGGAGGAAAGCGACTCGCGCCAGGGGTTAATTTATATGCTAGATTTTTCATTTACCAATTTTAGGAATAGAAATGAGAAAAATGAATTGAATAAGAGTAATATGTTTTCTTTATGTTTTATTATTTATTTTTGGTGAAGTGGCACTTCACTTACTACACCTGAATAGCAGCCACTGCAGGCTATTCCATTTAAGAGGAAAAAATGGCATATTTTTTGACTTTCCCCATATTTTTAATAAATTCAAGATAGCCAATCGAAGTACTTTAGATCGGGAATTTAAAAATCGTATTAAAAAGGATTGCATGAAAAACAAAAGAATTACGCCATTGGTGTTGTATTTTTAAAGGAACACCATATTTATCATTATATTTTTGAATTTTTGCCTAATTCTAAGTATTTATCATTAAAGGTACAATTTGCCTCTCTTTAACTGTTTTTGGGTTATCGACGCCTAAAAGTCATATTTTCGGCTAATATTATGTAATTAAATATATCAATAAACAATAAAAGGTAATACAGGTGATTATCTAATACTTCAAAGTTATTATAATCTTTTACCTATTGGCGGATTTTATTACTAGATACATTGATATTTTTCAAAGAAATAAAAAAATAACTTTGAATTATCAGGTAATTACCTGCATTATTTAATTAAATTAGCCAAAAATGTGACCTTTTAAGCGTCAATTCCTAAAAAACAGTAAAAGGTAAACATGTAGTACCTTTAATAAAAACACTCAAAATTGACCATAGAATTTAAAAATATAATAATAAATATGATGTTCCATTTAAAAAATAATATTTATGGCGAAAGTCTTTTGTTTTTCATGCAATTGTTTTTATTACGATTTTCAAATTCTCCGAGCTAAAATACATCGATTGGCTATCTTGAATTTTTTAAAATATAGGAAAAGTAAAAAACGATGCCATTTTTTCTCTTAAATGGAATACCCTGTACGGCTGATTAATGACGTGCATCGAAAATTGTTTTTATTTTACTAAATTAACTGTAATAATATTATAAAAGCCTATATCTTTAAAATATCCCTGATATTTTTAAAAAATGGCCGAAATTCACACATTGCAGGTTTTCTTAGGGCTTCAATTTAAATATTGCAAAGAAAAACTAACATTTCCACGTCATTACGCAAAGCGAACTAATTTTGAATCGCTGTTGATCCTACCTTAGGTTTGTTGTATCATTGTAACATATCAAGACAAGAAACATGTATGTTCGACAACATATCTCCTAAAAACAAATAACTCAGAGCCTATTAAAACAATGATGTATAGTTTTACAAAAATTGCTAAGAAACTTGCCATTTTTAAACTTTTTATTTTGTGTCAGTGAATTATAAATTTAAATTTATTACTATTTCAAATATTGCCTTAAATTTTATGCAATCAATAACAATTCCTCTTAATGATAATAATCATCCATTCGTAAAATTCCGAAACAAATTAGAAAAGTTGAAGCTTAAAGCTTAAACTCTCAAAATTTGTTTTGATTTGCTCGTTTATTATCCGCTTTACAGTTAAAAAATATTATTTCTCAAACTTACGAAAACTTTTACAGATTAATTTTAAGTTCATAGCGTCTAACCACAAAACTTACAAGGCAAAAAGGTGTAATAATATAAAAGATAGAAGATTAAAGCAACTTGAAAGGTTAATTTTTCCAGACGGAATATAAAGGATTTTTATAACGTTCTTTGCTTAAATCCTTAATTAAGACAAAAAAGAAACGTTATGGCGCGTTTAAACGTGCATCGAATTAATGGCGCCATTACCAATGCCAGTTTAACTTTCGCGCTAGTAAACGTTTAAATGTTTCACGTAGAGAAGTAGTATTTTTCCTTGCCAGTTTTAGTTTTTAAAAGTTGTGGTTAATAAAATTTAGCCTTAACTTCTGGAATACCAAATCCTGGAATCCCCATCACTTTTAATAAGCGATCGTAGGGGTTTTCCCGAGAATCCCCGCGTTGTACGTGTATTAGTATGAACGTCCCATAAACACGGATTTTATTTATAAACCTCGAGTAATGTGATAATTCCAGCAGAACTTCACTTTTAACTTATTTTTTATTTGAAATTACCAAATTACCAAGTCAGCAAATATCAAATATAAAGTTTTTATGAAAACTGGCTTATAACTTGCGAATTGCTCTACATGTTTTTGTTTACATGTTGCAATGAATATTTGTTAAGTTCGTCAGTTTTTACTGATGCATGGAAAAGTAAGAAGGTAACTAACTTTTGACATTGTGCACGCATGGATATACTGGCGCGCCAGTAGAGGCTTACACTTGCAATGATTTGTGAGCTGGCGTGCAAGAAATGACTGGCGCCACTAATTCCATGCATATAAAAACGCGCCATTAACGAACTTGTTAAAAAACGACGTGTTTTATATTTCAGTAAATATTTTAAGAACGCATTACTACTTTCTTGGGCTTTCATTGTCTTCTTTTTTAACCGATACACGGCGTTTCGGCTGGATAACTGAAAACTACTCTTAAAAAACTATGACTTATATACTATTACCTTTTGCCCACGGCTTCGCACGCGTTAAATTGGGAGTAAAACAATTCTCCTTTCCCTATACCGTAAAGATTTTGGATATTACTATACAGGGTGTCCCACCAAGAACTGCCGCGATCGATTTCTCTAAAAGTACGCTTTGGAAAATTTTAAAAATTTGGTAACAATATAAAGTCAGTGAAGGACATACAAATAATATATTTGACAGCTCTACCACCTCCAGTTATACCGGAAGTTAATGTCAACTTCCTTATTTTAAATGGAACACCCTATTAATTATTCATTTTTTAGATTCTGCGTAAAATTCTAAACATAATTTAGGTAAGTGTTCTATACCTAAGTTCAACCATTTTTGACTTTGAAAAACGTTATTATTAAGTTTTTTTCAAATGGAATCCCCTATCTTTTATTACCATATCCTATAAAGGCATTAAAAATAAGGGTAAGTTTGTAGAAGGATGTCTATTTCAAAAATTTATGGTTGTTGAAATATTAACGATTTAATATTTATCTATTCTAGTACAAGTAGGTACGGGGTAGTTGGGTGTGACGCCGCATTTTGTTGTCATGGCCAACTAGAAGCCAAACTAAGCTGTACTAAAAAGCATTGTTAGCACAACACAACTGTAAATTTTTGGAATAGACAACCTTATACAAACTTTTCCTTATTTTTTATGCTTAATAGGATAAGGTAAAAAAAGGGGTTTCTCATTTAAAAAACTAAATTTTAAGGTTTTGGTCGTACTAATTTTTTACGATTTTTTTTACCACTCTGTATTTAATAATTGTGAAAATATCAATACAGTCTGCTAAAGAAGTTATTTCTCTACGAGAAACCCAACCCCAACTCATATTAAAGGCTTTTGTTTAGAAGGAATTGATGGTTATGTAATGGCTTGCTAACGTTATTTTTGACTTAAAATTTAAAATAAGTCAAAAACCGTTGAACTTAGGTATAGAACACTAATTATTAATTATGTTTAGAATTTTACGCAGAAACTAAAAAATAAATAATATATAGGGTGTTCCATTTAAAATAAGGAATTTAACATTAACTTCCGGTATAACTGTAATGTCCCCTACTGACTTTATAATGTTAGCAAATTTTCAAAATTTTCCAAAGCGTACTTCACCTACGAGAAATCGATAGCAGCAGTTCCCGGTGGGACACCCTGTATACATGTAATCCTTCCTCTTGAATCACTTCTATCTATTAAAAAGAACTTAAATACTAAGAATTATTTTGCAAATCTTCATTTTTAGGCATTTTTTGTAAATCTCTAGATGGTAACTAAGGTAGTTATAATAATTTTTAGTTTAAAAGGTTCTTTAATACAACATCTTTTGACCCACCATGTATAGACAATTCTATAATTTTTTATAAACCATAGATACCTGTGCACAATTCCTATAAGCCTTTTTTCCAATTGCAATAGTAACGCCAATATTGAATTTTAAATGTAAACTATATATAACAAAACGCATTAAAATCCGTTAAGAATAGTAGCGTCAATATCAAAGTTTAAATATAAACTTTTTTTAACACTGTTTTATTGTTTTTTTATATATATTTTCATACATTTAAACCTCCATTTTAAATCACTTAATCTATTTTTGCTTTGTTTACCGAAGCTTGACTCATTTTTCACGGCTCAACAACGTCTGTCAGATATAAGATTGGGCCACACATAACTGCACCGAGCCCGATTTCACGGTGATAGAGGAAAAAGGGGCATATTAATTCGGGAAAATTCAAAAGCACTTTTATGCCCTCAAAAATATAAAAGCATTTTTGTCAAGCCAAGTCCATTGTTTCATGTATATCTCTTTGTTTAAATAAAACATATTCTCCTACTTATTTCTGTTTTCTTATTTCCAAACTTTAAGTGTAGTATAGGTAAAAGTCTGGCCACAAATAACCGCACCGATGTCCCACAAGATCCGCATCGTAGCATGACCGTATCTTGTACGGTCTGAAACAGCCCCGGAAATGAGATCATACGTGGATCAGCTAGCGCCGATGTTCTCGAATTAAGCTTTGAGTTTACGGGCGTCATCTTTAATTTCAGTTCATTAAGTATAAAATTAAAGGTTAGTTGTAAATAAGCAATACAAGAAAAGTGATTTAAAAAGTATTTTAAATTGTAAAATTAATTTTATTGTTAAATCTTGTAAATAATATGTGAGTAAAACTTACGAATACATGTAACATACAACATACAATGTAATTTTTTGTTTTATTTTTTTTTTATTAATATCTCGGGAAATTAAATAAACTAATGTTTCTTCACTTGTTAAAATGAGGTGCGGTGTATGTGGTGGGGCACGGAGCGGTGATATTAAGCCTACGGCATTTGATTACAAAGGTACATTTTAAAACCGAGTCACGGCAGTGCTACGGTGCAGGACTCGCTGTGGCAATTTGTGGTCAATCTTTAAAACTCTGTTACCTTATTTGTAAAGATTTAATTTATATTAAGGTGTAATTTAAAGCGTGGTATCATTGACTTATATTGCTAAAATTTCATTAAATGCAAAATTTTTGCACTGCATCCCCTACATTTCACCAGGGAAGGCCCGACATATGTATATGGTACGTCGAGGCTTGCTAAATACTTTTCTGTTGTTTTAAATCATAGTAGCTTTTTAAAATTACCTCTTTTTTTAGTGATCTTCTTTATAAATAATTTTGGCTTTCGATCACTGTATGTGGTGATGTTTTGCCATGATACATGTTAGGCCACTCCTCGACATTTTACCTGGTTCCGTATGTTTCTTGTGTTCTTTAATTCTAATTTTAAGTGATCCTTTTGTTTCATTAACGTATATTTTTACCACATTTACAGCAAATCTGGTAGTAACAGTTGTTATTTAATGTGTTGTTGTCCGATATTATCTTTATAAGAATGCTTCTCTAAGTGGAACGGAATTTAAATGCTGTTTTAATGTAGTACTTGTTAGCAATTCTGCGGATCTTTTAAAGTTCTTTTAAGATATGGAATAATCATGAATGTATGGTCTTGTTGAGTCTTAAGTCGGTTTTCTGAATACTAAGGTTTGTATTTGTGTATTATGCATTTTCCAGGAATGATAGCGCCTAATTTTGTTCTTTCTCCATTGTAAAGTTTATACTAGGTCGAAGGCCACTTGCACTTCTTCATCATTACCTGTTTATACAATAAAAGTATTATCAACCTACCTCAGCCTAACTTTTGGTTTAATTAGTGCAGGTTTAATAGCCCCTTCCTCAAACCATTCTTTATAAATACTTGCTATCACTGAAGGGAGAAATGAGCCCTTCGGTAATTCATCATCTCGTGCATAAAACCCATCTTTCACTTAAAAGTAGGAACTACGCAAGCATGCCTCAATAGCTCCATTACTCCGCTCAGCGCCAGTGTGGTGCGTTTTGGTAACGTGTCATCTTTTCGAAGGTCCTCCTCAAGTCCTCTTTCTCTTATCTCTTTGTCAATGCCTTGTCTTCAATTCTTTCTAGGCCGTCCCCTCTTTCTTCTTCCTTGTGGTGTCCAGTCGAGCATTTTTTGGAAGTCTTTGATTCTCCATTCTTTGTACATGTCCATACCACCTCAGTTGTTTTGTCCCTATATCATCTGTTATTGTGTGTTCTACCTTCATTGTTGCAAGGATTGTTTAGTTCGGGATATTTTTCAATTTTAATTTTCCTGCTGCTCGCCTCTAAAAGTCCATTTCTGTGGCCTCCAGTGCTCTTATGGTTTTTTCTTAAGTTGCCAAACTTTGCAGCTATATGTGACTATGCTATTAATTATAGTAATATATATATATATATATATATATATATATATATATATATATATATATATATATATATATATATATATATGATGTTATATATAAGATGTTTCGTCTTGTGATTTTTCGGTCCCACAAAACGCTGTTGAGCATAGCAATAACCTTTTAACCCTGGGTATTTCGCTCTTTTATGGCCTGGACTAATGTTCCACTGTCTAAAATATTTAGTCCTAGATTGTGCTCCGAGATACACATGTACTGTGTTTTGGATAGGTTTACTTCTAATCCCCATTTGTTGTACTTCTCCACAAGTTTTCAAGTCATGTATTCCTTGTCGTTATAGTCTTGCGCCAGTAGGATATGATCATCCGCGAAACTAAGGGTGTAGGGGTTGTATTGTTCAAAGTTATACCCATATTTCTGCATTTCTGCTTCCATCCCTTTAGTGCTTGTTCAAGGTATATCTTAAACAATGTAGGCGAAAGACAGCATCCTTGTTAAAGGTCCTTTTGGGTTCGAAGCCCCTGAAATTTTGGTACCAGTCTTGACTTTCACCTAACAGTTTCTATAGAATTCCTTTACAGATTTAAGTAAGTTGATGTTGACATTTGATTTATCTAGTGCTTCCCACAGTTTTGTTAAAGATATACCATCATATGCTTTTTTCAAGTCTACGAATAGAAGATGGACCTCATGGTTGAAAACAGACATTGTTTTAATCAGTTGGGTGACAGCGCAAATGATCTACAGTAGATCTTCCTGCCCGGAAACCTGTCTGTTCTTCTGCTTCGTTATCTGCATACTCATATTCAATTCTGGTTAGTTCTGGATCTTGGAAAGTTTGCCGTATATTGGGCTTATCGTGTACAACCGAATGCCCAGGACATAATACAAAACTTTTAAAAAATCACAGACTTTCTGTGAAAACCGCATCTTGTTAACTTATTTTGGCTAAAGTTAATTGCGATTAAAATGACTCAAAATATAGTAGGACACCCTGTATTTTTACCTGATTGACTAAATTGTAATAATGTGTTAATTTAAATCTTCTGCTAAGAAAACTTTCGTTCAATTTAAAATTGATAACAACCTTTTAACAAGCCTAATAAAAAAAGGCATTTGCTTTATTATTAGTACTTATTAAGGCAAATCGTAAAAAATTAAATACTTGTTTTTAAGTAAATAAATAAATTAAATTTAAATACTTTTTTATTATCTTTATAAAAAAATAATAAATTATTTAATCAATCAGTACCCAGCTAACATTTTTTGCTTTAATAATTTAAAATTTCAATTTTTATTACTATTATCAAAGGTGTCTAGTTTCACTAGACACCCAGAACAATGCTAAATTTTTGGTGATCAGCTTGGACGTTCGCTTCGTGAAATTTATGAAGCGGGTATCCATCGAGTACACACGTAAACAGTACGTATAATTTGCCGCTCCATAAATTCAGCCAAGCCAGCGTCCAAACTGATGACCAAAAATTTAGCATTGTTCTGGGAATCTATAGTGAAACTATAATTGTCTTTGCTATTATATTATTAGGTTCATGCAGCAAAAATTTGCTTTAAGGCTTTAATGGGAAGCATTTGATGATGAAACACACAATATAGTTATTTTTGTACCAAGGGCATAAAATGGCACTTTTACGCCCGCGGCTGAAAAATGTATCAGCTGTGGGCGTAAAAGTGCTTTACGCCAGAGGTGCAAACAATATTTTTTGTACGACTGAAATTAATATACAAGCATTCTCTCAAGTTGGGGAGAAAATTTCCCAGCTCTTAATGTTTCAATTTGTAATCAGCATACATTTAACATGTGTTTAATTAAATAAATTGTTGTTTTACCAAAAAAAAAAACAAAAAAAATGGGGCATTTTTAATTTGTTCATTGTTTTATAAATTTTTAAATGCGTGCGTTTTTAATACTTTTTTTGCCCTAGGGCGTTAAAGTGCTATTTTACGCCCTCATTTATAAATGCGGCCGTGTTTGATACTTTTTGCCCTAGGGAGTAAAAGTGCAACTTTACGCCCTTAAATAGGAGGCGTAAAATTGTATTTTACGCCCGGTCGTACAAAAATTATATTGTACGATGTAAAGAACTTAACCTAACTTACTTTGACACTTCAAACATAGTTTCGTAACATTTATTTAGATTTTATTTTACAAAATATTAGCTTAAAAAGTAAAAATTGTTTTACTACAGTTTTGGTTAGTTCTGGTTAGTTCTGGCTAGTTTTGAATTTTTGAATTCCACGCGTCATTAAAAAATAAAAACCCCGTTCTTTTTATATCTCTTTATACCGACCCTTCTCATAAACGACCGCGGAAAGCACCCATCATGGGGGAATTTCCTAGATACCTGGTACGACATAAACACCGTCAATAAACGGCTATAAATTCGTCTATTTTAAATTAATTTAAAAATATAAATAGGGTACTAATTCCTTAATGGTGGGCGAATAAATAAAATGTATTTGTCATCCGTTTAACATCTAGTTTTAACATTCAGTTCTATTAAAAACTTATTTCTTAGCTAATGTTGCATACTGCTTTATTGCTTTTTCTGCAAAGCAAGTAATAGTCGACAGTTTTTTACCTCGGTATTAGCTTATATAGTTTTGAAACTAATGAGTATATAATTAATAAAAGTGAAATAAAGTACCAGAAAGTTAGTGAAAAAATTTAAAGTAGGGAGGACTCAACTGATCATGTTGTCGCAAAATAAAGAAGAGATCAGAACGTTGTTTCAAGAAGGTGGTAACGCTGACCAAAAAAGAAAATTTGCTAAAACAAAGGAAATTGCTGTGGATTAAGCTGCTTTCAAATGGTTGCATAATGCTCGAAACATAAACTTGCCGATATCTGGGCCTATATTTAAGCCAAAGCCCTCGAAGTTGCGCACTGTCTAGGACTTAGTAAGTTTGAGGCATCAACAGGTTGGTTGTTGGAAAAATTTCCTTGTCGCCAAGATATTTAAGGCAATATGTAACGAATCCGCTGATGTTAATATCGAAATCGTACACTCTTGGAAAAAAAAGCTGATTTTTTATTTTAAAAGATTATGCTCCAAAAAGATATGTTTAATGAAGACGAGACGGTCTTTCCTGATCGTGAAGAAACTACGCAAAACAACGAATTACAATTTTGTTTTGTGCAAATATGGAAAGCGATAAGGAGGAACAACTTATCATAGGTAAAAGCAAAAATCCTTGATGTTTTAAGGGGGCCCACCTCAATAAGTTGCCTCTTAAATGGGTCTCTAACAAGAAGGCATGGATGACAACTGACATTATGACAACATGGCTCCACAAATTTGACACTAAGATGAAAAAGCACAATAAAAAGTATTGTTTCTGGATAATGCTAAATCTCACTTCAAAAATTGCACTAGATAATGGTAAACTTATTTTTCTATCACCCAATGCTACCTCACATTGCCAACCCTTGGACCAAGGCATTATCCAGAATTTTAAACTGACTTATAGAAGGTACTTTATTAAGAGGTTTTTAACTTGTATAAACAGTGGTTGTCTCCTTTAAGAAATAGAGAAAACATCCATTACCAACGCTTTGATATGGGTTACAGTGGCTTGGCGTACTTTGTCGCCATGATGGTTTAAAAGAAAGGATAATTTTCCATTTGCACAACTATTTCACCATTAAACACAATATAAAACAATTTGCTTTGATTGATAATGATGTGCCAACAGAGAGTGGAGAATTGACCATCAAGGAATGTACTGAAGAAATACAAGAAATAAATTAAACTTTAGCTAACTCTGAACATGAGGAAGAAGAACCTGAAGTTTTTTCAGTGTCAAATATATCAAACCTGTCTAAAGCCTGTGTAAGTCTTGGATCTTGGGAGAGGTTTTTTTATTAATAAGAACAATTTTGACATGTCGACAAATATTTTTCAGCTTTTTATTAAAAGTAAATCTGAATTTTTAAAAATAAATTAAATAGTATAAAGCAATTATTAATTTATGAATATTTTAATAATACAAATTTTACTATAATATGCGTTCAAAAAGTATTTAACTTAATGTCATTGGGTTCATTTATGTTTCTGGTAATTTAAAATTATGTACAATTAATTAAAATTATTTTTAATATGTAGATCAGTTGCTTTAATTTCCCTACGTTTTCTTATACACGACCACTTTTCTTTAGCGACCAGCTTTTGATATCCCAAAGGGTGGTCGGTACTGAAAAGTTTTTCTGTAGTTACAAAATGCTGCTTTTAAGAGTTTTTTGTGTTAACTGCTGTTTTAAAAATGCTCATTAAACCTTCTAGTTCAAACGTTTCATCATTTTGTGCTTTATTGCATGCGATGAATGTAAATTTATTCCATATAATGTTATTTGCCTTTTCTTCATAAAAGGCCCTCAGACAATATAAGTCTGGTTTAGGAGGTTAATAGGACTTACATAGGTAGGTGGATTGAGATAAATGCAGCTGCTTTGAAAGTTTTTTTTTTTTTGTATTTTAGTCCATGGTTACTTTATGATCACAAGTACTGCTAATTTTTTTTATAAAATTGACATGCTTTACTATAAAAATATACTTTGATTATGTATTTAATTATACATACACATATCTCTGTTTATTAAAGGTTAGGTCCTATGATAAAGGCACTGGCTAACCGACCGTCGCCGTCGGTGGCTTTGTTGAATAAGAACAAAAAAAAACGTTTACGAAGGCCGCTAAAAATCTAAATTAATCTGCTGTTACCGCTAACTGGCATTTGTTACCAGTAAAACTTTATTTTTAACTCGTTCTTCTTTGTACATAACCTAATTTTTGCTGTTTTTGTCTCCTCCGGATATCTTTTTATTAGTGTAGTTTTTCAGAACTTTCACGGATCTGCACTTTTTCCATGTTGTAGTCACGTGACGCCGGACCTACGTAGTTCCGCGATATTTTACCGTACATAAGAAACAGGCGTAAGTTAGCCTAGTAGGCATCACTTGATCAGAAACTTAAGAATTTTTAGATATTCCTGCCGGTGGTTGTGTAGCCAGTGCAAAAATGTTTTATCATAACATGAAAAAAATATTTCTGTATTGGCAATTCAAATAATGGAGTAGCAGTGTTGCAATTCGGTTAATCAGCTAATAAAAATGGGTATCTAAATTAAAAGTGTTAAAAAATATTTACCATATTTGCATAAATATACGATTTTTGGTTTGTCTCGACTAGAGGCAGAGGAACTTTTAAAAACAAGACATTAAATTTCAGACAAAATATTAGGCATCATAGTCTAAAAACCTAAATAAAACAAAAAGTAGTTACCAGCTAACGTTCCGCGTAATATTTTTATAAAGTGACAAAA
This sequence comes from Listronotus bonariensis, assembly GCA_014170235.1. Lineage (NCBI taxonomy): Eukaryota > Metazoa > Arthropoda > Insecta > Coleoptera > Curculionidae > Listronotus > Listronotus bonariensis. Next base: position 32,015 of record JACEGR010004276.1, read on the forward strand.
CGTAAGTTCTTGAATATTTACACTTAAAGTGCAGGCATTATAGGTTTGTTCCAGCAGAATGTTGGAAACATGTTAGCAACAATCGTAAAACGCAGAAATTGTTACAAACATTAGTCAGAAACGTTGGCAATAGTTTTCTGCTGGAACAAAAAATAAACAAGGCGTGCATACTGCTTATACATCAATACAAGAAAGATTATGTTAAAAATTGTGAGTAATGTTTGAAGAAAGTTTGCAAACTTTTCAAACAGTTTCCAACATGTTTCCAACATCTTGAAACTACTGCTGAAACAACAAACAATTGTATAATGTTAGAAACATGGCACTGCTGGAACGACAAATTTGACGTGCGCAGTATTCGAACGGTTGCAAACAGCCTGCTGGAACAAACCTAATATATCCGACTTTGCACCTTTTGCTTCATGGCAGAATTGTTTACGGAATCTATGATGACAACCACCAAAACACTTAGCACAAATTGTAGACTAATTATTCTTGTATTTTTTAATGCATTTATTCCATAAATTATAAAAATTATTTAGAAAACACGATATTAACTGCCACAACAAGAAAAACTTGACTCATGAATTGTCATGGACTCTTACACTCGTTTAAAATTATGCCGATGAGGGCTTTTTAACAACGTTTCAAGCTTAATTTTAATTATATTAATTACTGCACCTTTTCAAATAAAAATATTTTATAACATTGCCGCCAAATTTTTGCCATCATTCTGGGTATGCTTTTTGACTAAAAATACGAGTATTTAAAAAAGCAACATGAACTATCATTAAAACAGTATATAAATTTACATTCTATTTACTTGTTCGTTACTTATTTGGAAAGAAACTTATGGTTTTTAGGTAAAATTGTAAGAAAAAATTGATGCAACCACAGAATTAAAAATGGAAAAATAAACCGATTTTTTCCTAGTTGGCGAGGCGCGTGAAATTTTTTTCATATGACAACCCCTATTTCACAATACATTTGTCTTGACATCTAAAAGTTACTCCATGGTAGGCAAATAAATCAAGGTTTAAACGTTAGTATTGTCAAGTAATATTAACATGCATGAATGTATTTAAATTGTCTCATTGCCATTTGTAGGTTGCATAATTATCTACACTACCCCTTGTTGCGTTACCAAAAAACATATTTGTTGCAAAGCTATTTTCCAGTTTAATATATTTTAAATTATTTTATTTTATTTGTACTATTGTTTTAAGTTCGGTGAACGTTTTTTAAAACTATTGTATTAAAGCTTACAACGCCCAAATATTTTATAATGTGCGCCTTTTTTACGTTTGTTAGTGTCGTCGGAAATTGTATAAACACCGATACAAAAATACTATTTTATAAAATATTTTCCATAAGCGTTCTATCTGCCACTTTATAGTGGCACTGACTAAACGACCGCCGCTGGCGATTTTGCTTAATTATAAGAAGAAGACCGCCGTTCCGCGGTTTTATTTATTTACGTATATGAAAACCGCCGAAAATGTAAATTAATTTGTTATTACCTGCGGTTTTTACTTATTTTATTAGTAGATGCCGCCGTAGATCCGGCTTCATTGTTTCTATTTTTTTACCTAGAATCTTAAAATAACTTAAGGGTTTTTGATCAAATGTCTTTTTACAAAGTATTATTTGATTTGTGGCAATTATTTAATTTTTCTAGAAACATTGGTTTGTTTTTGAATTTCGTGAAACAATAATCATTTATGCTGTAAAGCTCATTTTTAATCGTTAAAACTTACTATAAAAAGATGAATATTGCCCTTAGTAGCAGCTAGTAGCAATAGAAATATATACTGTCATTTTTCCAAATAAATTACCTAACTACCCGTTATAGTCTCAAACTGTGCAAACCTGTGCGTTTTTTTATTGGTTTTTTGGTTTAATCAAAAATTTAGGATGATGAACACCCAAAGTATTTATATTTTAAAAACCCCAGTTAACTTATCCAATTTTCTTTTTATAATATAATACATATCTTTTAACTAACATCCATGAAAAAAAATATTTACCTTGAAGACGTAACCACAAAACTAATTTAAACAATAGGTGTTTTTAGGACAAATAGCTGCGTTTTTCAAGCTTAAAATAAATATCTTGACATTTTTAACCATTTCTACCAACCCAAATAAAAAAATATAGTTTTGGTTCCCGTTTTTAATCCATATTTTCACATCAATAAAAAAATTAATTGTCACACATTGATTTTTATTTTTGTCCACAAGAGTCCGCACCTGTGCGGCGGCTTCCATCAATAAAATGAGTAAAACCACCGGTAATAACAAATTAATTATAAATTTTAGCGGTATACGTAGATATAAAAAAACCGCTGGACGGCGGTTTTGTCCTTTTATTTAAGCAGAACCGCCGGCGGTCGTTTAGCCAGTGGCTTTTACAATACTAAATTGTTAGTTGGGTAATTATTTGCACCTCGTCCCTTTAATAATTTTTCAAAACGGAGCAAAACAAGCGACGCGTTTTCAGAAAACAACGCGTGTCTCTCGTCCTGCAAGAAACAGGCTGCTGGTAAATCGCGAGCAGCAAGCTTTCCATCGGCAGTGTCGCGCACACTTTCATTCGATTAACAGCAGGAATTCTGCTAGACAAATTGACGGAAGCTTGCGCGCGTTATCCTGCAAGGAGCGGAAAAAGTTTTTAATAAATTTAAACTTTCGATATTGTTTTTATAGTTTTTAAATTTATCATTTTAATTATACCAATAGAATTGACCAGATTTTAAAACTTAAAAGCAATTGAATATATTTAAGTGAATCACTGTCACCGGACTACTTTTAAGTGAATTTAATTAAAGTTGGTTTTGTTTTTTATAAGTTTATTTTTATAAATTTCTGTTTATTTAAGACTATTTTTAGCCCGATTTGTGTTTAGAAGATGTTGGTATGTACTTTTATTTACTTATAATAAGTTTTATAATTGAAATTTAGGTAAATGATTTATTTATTTAAAAACCATATTAATTTGTTTAAAAGCATGTTAGATTAGTCTGATGAAAAATTATAAATTAAACTAACATTTTTAAATAAATAAATTTTATTTAGTACATTTTTTGATAATCTACATAATATTAATAATAATAATATCTAATAATTTACAAATGGTGACATAAAGGCTTTTTATAAGGCGCTAATTTTTACTGCCAAATTCTGAAAATTAAAATATATATTTTTTTAATTATACAGGGGGTCTTGTAACTCAACCGACAAATTTTAAGGGGTAATTTAACAATAAAAATAAGATATGCTTTATATGAGCATAATAAAATATGTCCTAGACGTATTAGTTTATGAACTACGGGTTGTTAAAAAAAGTCAAAAAAATTTTTTTATAATAACTTTTATACCCATTTAGATTTTTTAAATAATTTGTGGAATTCCTTTGATGCACCAAAAGACATTTTTTGGCATACAAAAAAAATATTTACACCAGTGTCGTTCGTGAGGGGTTTAAGGTAAAAAAAAATTAAGAAAAAATGTTTCTTTACTGTATTCTTTAAATATTTATACAGGGTTTCTTAACTCTATTTATAAACGAAATAGCTTTGTCCCTGTGCAAGATATGAAGTACAAGTACAAGGTGTCTTAAAACCATAGTTTTTTTTTTTTTGTCAAGTAGCTTTTCTTAAATGGAACTTCCTGTATATTTTAACTATTTTGACTCTGTATTAGATTCTTCATCAAAAATGTAAAACACACTGTATGTCAATTATTGCTAGTTTTTATATATTACCAGTATGCTAATCTACTCATTAACGATTAAAAGTGAAGAGAGAAAACATTATTTTAATTGTAATTATTTTTAAGTATTTTTATTACTGTCAGAGTGACAAATAATATAATAAAATGTATTTAATAGCTTAGTGACTTAAGGGTCCGATACTTCGGTTTTTGAGTAGAAGCAAATGCTTTATACAGTGAATAAAGTATGTCAACATTAGTAGATTTTTAACAGACCCACCTCAAAAGTCCTGCTGGCACCCCCACCCCCTCAAAGTTGGTTAAGGGATTGATATAGCTTTTTCTAATATTTTCTAAACCGTAAATGATAAAAACTTATTTTAGTGTCGTTAGATAGAGCACAAAATTCTGCAAAATAGTAATAATTAAAATTGTATTTTTGTTTATTACGTAAGAATCACCAATATAAAAAAAGTTGGAGGGGAGCATCCACAAGGCATTTTTTACGATATATCTTCCAAACCGTCTACCAAACAAAAAAAATATAAGACACCAAAAATTAAGGCCAACGTTTTTCCTATCGAATGGTGTATAGCAATATACTATTTTCTTTTAAATTAAAGCTACCAGTGGCGTACAAAAGTAGATCTACACCAGTATAGTAGGTAGTTAAAAATAGAAATTTTTAATGTTATACTTTTTTTTCAGAATATTTCTCACTTTAGTTATATTAATTGATAATATTACCTTATTGCGCATAATAGTAATATTAAAAATAATATTTTTGTTTTTTTGGTAAGACTCTACAACAAAAAAAGTCGAAGGGAGTATCCATACGGCACTTTTTACCATATATCTTTCAAACCATTAACAAAAAAAAATAAACAAAATAAACAACAAACCACAAAGTTATCATTTAGACTATTATCTTTTAAAATAAAGCTCCCAGTGGCGTACCAAATTAGTACTACACCAGTAAAGTACCTAGAAATCGAAATATTTAATGTTATTCTATTAATTTTAAAAGATTATTTTTCACTTTAGATTTATTAATTAATAATTAAACTTTACATTTTATTTACCTATTTGTTTCGTTTTATAATTTTATTCATTTTATTTTTTAAATAAATAACAGCAGTATTAATAATAACTTTTTATTACCAAGGTAACAACAAATATGGCTCATACAGTGCGTCCTAGGATAGGTGTTACAAGAGGACAAATTCACCAAAAATTTTGGAATTTTTATTCGTCCTTTTGAGAAACTGGTCGCATGGTCCAAAAGTAATAAATACAAAATTTGATTTCAATTGGTACTATACAAGGCAAATTATAACTAAAAATATGAAAAATGACCAAGAATAAAGTACCTTTATTTTTAAAAATAGGACAAAATTGTATAGGTAAATGTTGTAGAGAACTAAATTTTATGTCAAAATTTAAAGTTAAACACGTTAAGTTTAAAAAATATTTTTGTCAATTTTTCAACTCGCCCTGTTTAATACCAATTGAAGTAAAGTTTTGTATTTATTACTTTTGGACCATGCGACCGGTCTGCCCAAAATTTCGTTTTAAAATTCAAAATTTTTTTGTTCCATTGGTACTCTTGTAACATCTGTCCTGGGACACACTGTATAACATCAATAAAAAACAAACACATTATTACACAACCTAAAATACCTAATTACAACATTCCGCACACAAACATAACCTGGTACATTTTAAATTTTTTAAAAAACATTTACTAAATCTTACATTTACATTTTAATAGTGTTGTAACAGTGCAGTTGGCGAATTTAAGTTCAATCACTTTCCGAGCATGTTATTTTAATTTTATTTAGTACCCCTAGCGCCGTCTAGTGCTCAGTGACCTAATTATAGCAAACCAAGCTAAAAGTGGCCTAGAACCCTGTGAGCCCGACAAACGGTTCATTAGAGGTATTTGATACTTGACCTTGTTCTTCGAGCATATATCTACTAGAGGCTTCGCTAGCTGTTAGTTTTAAGCTTTAATTAATATATATTTTAAGATTTTTGTGACCGGTTAATATTTTTGTGGTATATGAACCTTCCTCGAGTCCATGGTTTTGATGAGAGCAGCGACATTTCACATGTATCTTTAAATCCTTGGCCTGTGGTAATCGTCAGAATTCGAATACGTCACAGAGTCAAATCGCAAAAATTCGCCTGACGAAGTGACAGATTTTGGCCGGAAATTTTGGGAACTTCAAATGTCACTTTCTGCCTACCGGTGCTACGAATAAGAAGGCAATTTGTGATTTTATAAGAATTTCCGAATTATCTCTGTTAAAGATCACGAATCCTTGTCCATCTTTAGCCTAAAAGGTATGTTTTTCTCTATATTTATAATTTATGTCAGTATTTTTGCATGATTCACCTTTTTCTTGGAATGTCGAAACTTAACCTCAAAAACACATTGTCTCGGAGTTAATTATTTTGATTTTGTTTTAGGAAAGCCCGGTTTCTACCTTTCTACGTTCTACTCTCAACGTTTCTACGTTCTACTTTCTACCTTCTACTTTCAACCTTCATCTTTGCCTCAGCTTTTATTCTTCAAATTCTATCTTGTACTTCCAATCAGTACCTTACGCTTAAGGAAGCAAGATTTTAAGTTGCCCGCTGTTGTGAGGCATACCACAACCTACCTTGCGAGCTGCCCCTTTGTGATCTATGACCAGCAAATACCACTTGTCTGAATCCCAAGTGTAGGTCCCAGCCTACAACCAGTGCGAGAATCCCACACCGACACCCAGTGGACCCTTTTACAGAGGATATCAGATAAGTTGATACGCATATATGAAGTCTTTAAAGTACGTCATTTAATATTAAAAACACCAAATCAACATATTGCATCGTGAACAAAATCAACTAGTAAATTAGCTTACATACTTAATTTTTGACTTAAATTAGTTATATTTGTAAAGCGGTGTAAAATGTTTGCAAACGTTAAGCGCTAGAACCCTCTTTTGTTTCTTTTTAATGATTAGTATTCATTCTTCAAAACCAAGATTCTTAAATAAAGAACACACACTTTTTATACGTGAGTCTCTTTTATTTTGTGTTGGAGCCTGTTTGTTTTGTTTTAGTTTACCTGGAGGAATTACCCTTCAGTAGTTTACCAACACTATTCATAACTTCAGGTGGCGCCCATATATAAATACCTTTTAGTGGTAAACTATAATAGAAGGGCTTTCAAATTATTAACTTATTAATAAAATTGTCAACTCTGTAATTTCTGACACTGACACAAGAGTTGAAGGAATCTTTAGGTTATTTAATCCACGACCTACGTGCCCCGACTGACATTGAGCTAGTTTGAAGGTATTTTGCCTTAAAACAAAGGCTAATTTAACATCTTAAATTAGGCAATCTAATAATGTAACCTTTAGCCCATTTAAGTAACATTATAAAGTGACGCAGCAACGTGGGGCTTGAACATTTAAGTTTTTTAATTAAATATTCCTTTTTGACTTCTTGTAGCCAGTGACTATACAGGTTGTCCAACACAAAATAAATTGTCGGTTAAAAAATTATTTTTTAATTTTTTTGAATTTTTTTGAGATTTAATTTTACAGGGGTGTACTAATTTTATTCTTGACATTTAATTTTTTATTTGAGTTTAAAATTTTTTTAAATATTTTATTGCTGATTAATACTAATAATTGCCTTATATTTTCTTACCTTTTATGCATACTGGTTTTGATTATTTTATTGCTCGTGTAGGTTTACATGGTGTTTATTTTTTGAAGTTTTAGTGACTCGTGTTGTTTCACATGAGTATATTTTTATCTTTCTCTTATGATTTTCGAATTGACTTGTAAGTCTTGAAAAACTTACAGGGTGTATTTAGTCAGGTACAGATTACCTGAGTTCAAGAAAATAATTTTTTTAATTTTTCTTGGTAAATTCTTGGAATTTTTTTGGTGAATCCCTTTTGGTAAATTTTTCTTAATTTACTTTTTCTTATAGAGAGATTTTGTTAGCCTTTTATGATGTGTACTATTGAGGGTGAACTCGACCCTGTTCTTTTAACTGAATCTGAACTTGATTATGAGATCAGGATTCGGCATATTCGCTTGTCCACTCGTTCTAAGGATAACTTAGAGGTTAAGAGGACAATTCTTTCCGGTTATTTAGTTAAAAACAATGGTAATTTCGATACTTTAACGGATGATGAGTTTGATTTATTACACGAAACAAATTTTATTTCGATAACGCTTCCCGCTTTAAAAACCTTAGTTGAAAGTTTTACTGGAACCGAATCAGACGTCGTGTGCCGTTCCATTAGGTCCAGACTTATTTCGGTTTTTTATAGAATTAAGAGGTTTAGAGTACCTGTTGATGATGCGGACGGTTATGCGGATTTAGTAACCGATTGGCTTAACACGTGTTCTGAATTGAACACTATTTTATTATTCAAAGTTTCTCCTCACCTAAAGCCAGGGGCTAGGTATACAAACCCAAATGTAGTACCCGTACCAGTGCAAAACCCATTAGGTAATGCTGCTGCCAGTACGTCTTATACTGTCGTACCGATTTCTGTACCTGTTTCTTCTAGTATACCCGTGTGTAAATGGGGCATTTCCTTTTCTGGGGGCGACAGTGTTAAAGCCTTTTTAGAACGCGTTAGTGAGTTGTCTAAGGCCAGGTCGGTCACTGATGAACAGCTATTCAAAAGTAGTATCGATTTATTCGAAGGTCCTGCGCTTACTTGGTTTAGAGCGAATCGTGATAGTTTCAATTCTTGGCAAGACGTTACCTCTAGACTTTTAAGAGATTTCCTGCCTCTGGATTATGATGAGATTTTATTAGACCAAATTAAAGGCAGATTTCAAGGCAAAACGGAGTCAGTAAACTTGTACGTTTCAAGTATGTTAAATTTATTTTCCAGATTATCTGTGACACCTAACCAAATAGAGCAGTTAAAGATTGTTCGAAGGAATTTACTGCCTAGATATGTCAATGCCCTGGTTTTACAGGATATTAAGAGCATAAATGAACTTCTTGATTTATGTAAAAGAATTGATGAAGTTTCACAAGTTAAGTCACGTTACGTACAATCTAGTGCAGCCAATTGCTTAGAAACCGATCTTGTATTCAAAGATACTGAGCCTCCATCTAGCTCAAGCTCTAATAATACTAGTAATTTTAAAAATAAAAATAGTGAAAGGTCTAGAAATAATGTCTCAGCCATTTGTTATAACTGCAAGAAAGGTAGTCATGTTTTCAGAAATTGCCCGGAGCCTCGTAAGAAGTTTTGTTTTAAGTGTGGCAAAGAAAACGTCACTGTCAAAGACTGCAGTTCGTGTAATAAAAAAACTAAGTAATGGGGTTGTATCTGATCGCGTACAAACTCCTTTAGTCAAAACTTATAGCCGGTCATTTGTAAATTCTAAATTTTTAGGCAAAAATCTCTCTGTAAATAATAATGATAATTTTTCTGTGCGTCCCGTCACCGATTTAAAGGATTGGGAATCCTGGAAAAATAAAGTTAAAAATTTTTTAGTGAGTCAGCCCCTCTTTTTGTTCAATTACCTTTAGACAACAGACCATACATTTCAGTCTCCCTGTATAATGAAAATGTTGTTGCACTGTTGGACAGTGGTGCTAATCAAACTTGTATTGGTAGTTCAGGACTACACTTACTTAAGAAATATAAAATTTCAGTAGATTATTCTATACATAAAAAGGTTACTGTGGCTGATGGCCGACAACAAGTAAATACTGGAATTTGTCAAATACCGCTCTGTTTAGACAATGTCTGTAAAATCTTAGAAGTTTTAGTAGTACCTTCTCTTAAATATGGCCTTATTTTGGGCAGTGATTTCTGCAGATCATTTTCCTTAAATGTAAACTTTAAAAATAATACTTGGAATATTCTGAGTGAAAGTAAAAATTTTTCAGTTTGTGTCTTATCTAATGAAAATAATATACAGAGTGATAACAATGTGGGTCTGTCTGTTTCTCTTACGCATGAACAAAAGATATGTGCTGATCAAGTAGTCGACATGTTTAGAGATTTATCTTCGGAAGATAGGTTAGGTCGAACTGATAAATTAGTTGTTGATATTGACACTGGCGACGCCAAACCTTTTAAAAAGAGGCAATATCGTTTATCACCTTTTATGATGGGACATCTCAACAAGGAACTTGACGAAATGCTTAAGTTAGGGTTGTTGAACCTTCTCGCAGTCCGTGGAATTCCCCAGTTCTTATGACTCCAAAGAAGAATGGTTCCTACAGATTAGTTTTGGATTCCAGAGGTATCAACCAGGTCACGAAGAAGGATAGCTATCCTTTGCCCCGCATTGACGACATTCTCGCCATGCTGAGAGACGCCAAGTATATCTCTAGTATCGATTTGAGACACAGTTTTTGGCAGATTCCGCTTTCTGAAAGTTCCAAAGAGAAAACAGCTTTTTCTGTTAGCTCTAGAGGTTTGTTCCAGTTTACTGTTCTTCCTTTTGGATTAACAAATGCAGCTCAAAACCAACAACGACTGATGGATTCCATTTTTGGACCCGAGTTGCAGCCAAAAGTATTTTGTTACTTAGATGATTTAATAGTCCTCGGAAGCAGTTTCGATGACCATATTTCAGTCTTAAAAGAAGTCCATCGTCGCCTATTAGATGCTAACCTAACTGTTAATTTCGAAAAATGTCAATTTTTTAGAAAATCCCTGAAATATTTAGGTTTTGTTGTTGATGGTTCTGGACTTAGGACAGATCCGGACAAGGTTAGGGCCATGGTTGAAAGTCAAAGACCAAAGACGACGACACAAGTCAAGAGTTTTGTCTCTATGTGTTCATGGTATAGGAGGTTTATTAGCCATTTTAGTACCTTAGTTTCTCCGTTGAATGACCTTTGAAAGGTCGTGGCAAGAATCAACCTATCGTGTGGACAGATGAGGCAGAAGCTGCTTTTAAGGAAATCAAAGAACGGCTGGTTTCGGCTCCGATTCTTACATCACCTGATTTTTCGCTCCCCTTTTGTATAGATTGTGATGCAAGTGCGTACGGCGTAGGCGCAGTCCTCATGCAAGAACAAGATGGTGTAGAAAGGGTAGTCGCATATGCCAGTAGGAGTCTTACTCGTACCGAAAGAAATCTTTCCACTACTAACAGAGAACTTCTAGCTTTGCTTTTTGGGCTTAAACAGTTTCGTTGCTATGTCGAAGGTCAAAAATTTCAGGTAAGAACTGACCACGCTAGTCTTCAGTGGCTTCGTAAACTTGAGAACCCTCAGGGTAAACTTGCTAGATGGCTTACTACAATACAACAGTATGACTTCGAGGTAAAATTTAGGCCTGAAAAGATCACATTTTGCCAGATTTTTTGTCCAGATTAGAGCCGACAGCTGATGTCAACATTCTTGATGTGACTTTGGATAGCTTGGATGATTGGTATGTTTCTCTTAGGGAGAAGATTTTGAAAGATCCAGAAAGCTTTCCACATTTTGTCGTTAAGGACGGATTTATTTATAAACATACTTCTTGTAAATTACCTTTAAAAACTAATGTCGCCGAGTGGAAACTTGTGGTTCCAGCACCTCAGCGAAAAATATACTTTCAACGTGTCATGACAGTCCGTCATCTGGCGCGCATTTAGGATATTTTAAAACTTTAAAAAGAATACAAGAAAACTATTACTGGCCACGGGTCAGATCAGATGTTTTAAAATATGTTCGTCAATGTAATACGTGCCATAGTCAAAAGATGCCTAATTTTTCTCGTTTTGGACTCATGGGCGCACAGAAAAAAGTATCTTTCCCTTTTGAACTACTCGCAGTAGACGTTATGGGACCGTTCCCACGTAGTTCTAGACAGAACGCCTTTTTAGTTGTTGCTGCAGATTACTTTTCCAAATATACTATCGTGCAACCCTTTAAGGCAGGCGACTGCACAAAATATTTCTAATTTTTTGGAAAATATTTTCTTAACTTATGGTGTACCCTGTATTTTAGTTCTTGATAACGCACCAGCACACACTGGTAGAGTTTTCAAGAACCTTTTGACAAATATAAAATTAAAAAGTTTGGTTTAATTGTCGTTACCACCCTCAAGTAAATCCCGTTGAAAGAATAAATAGAACTATTGGCGCAGCCATACGTTGCTATATTAAAGACTCTCATAAAGACTGGGACCTTCACATACAAGAAATTGCCTCAGCCCTGAGAAGTGCTGTCTCAGAAGTCACTAATTTTCAGTCCCAATTACATTGTTTTCGGACGAAAAGTTCCAGTTTCAGGTGATTTTTATGATGAGGTGGATGCAGGCAATATAGACTTGAACTCTTGTGATCGCGCTACGTACACCAAAGAGTTAGAAAAACTTCCATTACTTTATACTGAAGTTCAAAAAACTTGATACCGCGTATCAGAAAAACTGTCATCAATATAATCTTAGAAGAAGAGATCACGAGTATAAAGTAGGCGAAAAAGTTTGGAAAAGAAATTTTGTATTATCTAACGCGGCTAATGATTTTTCAGCCAAACTAGCTGATCGCTTTGTTTTGTGCAAGGTTAGAAAAGTTCGTTCAAAGGTGGTGTATGAACTAGACAACTTGGATGGAACCGACGCCGGAGTTTGGCATGTCTCTAAGTTGAAACCATACTTTGGGTCTAACTCTAATTTGTCAGAGCCTTAAACTCACCCTTAGTGATTCTAGTTTATTTGAACATTTTATGTTAATTTTTCAATAAATCCTTTATTTTTGTTCACAAAACTTTAATTCTTAAGCGATGGTTAGCCAGTGGTAGGCGTTTTTGGTACGGTCGATTTTTTTTGCGACATTACTTAGTCAGGACAGCCTTGTTAGGTGCTAAGTTTGTCATTTCGGGGCTGTGCAAATTGCAAGCCACTTTAGTTTTTTTCTTTAGGGAAAAAGTGTCATTAATATGATGACGTTCGTTTTTGCATTTAGGCAAACTGACGATATATAGTTTCTTTTGGTCAAGTTTAAAACAATTTGATCTTTATTAGAGGCCTGTTGTATAAATTTGTATATAGATATCTATATGAATCTAGTTCGTATTTTTAGCTTAGTTGCCTTTTGACTTATAGCTGAAATCTAGAGTTAAAAATATAAAAAAAAATTTTTGCTCAGCAGTCAGGACGTTAGTTCGGTAAATCTAGCTTTGTTGTTAGGTGTAAATTAAATACGGTATAAGATTTAGGATAGTTTAGTTTAGGGTCATGACCTGTACATTTTTTCGTACCCGTAAATTTCTTTAGCGTACCTGTAAATTTTCTTAGCGTAAAGTGCAGTAAATTTTAAGGTAAAATCAATTCTCAGTTTTATATGCAACTTCCGCTATCATCTAAGTTCAAGTATCTATGACAAATTTGAACATCTCTCTCAACCAACATGTACACCCTTATGTGTCCCTTGATTCATATGAGTTTAACTTAGAGATGGTCGGTTGGTAGGCATGTCAGCACTTTCCTTTGGTTTCAAGCTACCAGGATGGTAGGTTGTTACCCCCGTCTGAATCCGGGTGTTGGCAGAATAGGTTCGGCGGACGCTGTCGTGTCCCAATCGTAAAAGGCGGCGCAAATACAACAAACGCATGCGCCCGTTAGCGTTGTCTAACGTCCGTTTTGCGCGGTTTTTCAGGTGGCGTCGCTGCTAACAAGGACGGCCTGACGATTCGTTTTTCACATCGAACCCTTTTGTAATTTTTCAATGCCATAGTCATTTTTTTAACCCACTTTCATTTAATAGTTTTGGATAATAATATCTTATATTTTAAAAAATTGTCAAATCAACCGTTCAACTTTTGTGGTTTTTCCATTTTCTCCCTTTTAAATTTTCTAACAATCTCCATTCAAGTTAACTTTAATTAATTATTGACATCAACAGTTTAAATATTATAAACTATTCCATACTCTTTAAATTCTTTTAAAGTTAGACGTTGTGTGATCGGCAATCGGATTTTCGTCATGCAGTGTTTAGTTTTGTCCGTTAACCGGAATCGTTCTTCTTTTACTTTGCACAAACTCAGCTAACCATTTCTGGTGAGTTTTGTTCTTTGACCTATTGAACACTCTTAGGATCCCCTGTCTAGCATTTGTGTTGATTATCAGTCGTGGCTTGCGAGCAATTTTTAAGCCTTTGTAAGTGTTTTTCTCTTGGAAGTCCGTACCAATGCTCCAGTTTTGTTAATTTCAGCTTAGTGGACCATTATTTTTCTGGTTGCCGTCGAGTTTCGAACAACGAGTTTCTTTCAGTAAACGAGTGTTGGCGTTGGAAGCTTCGCATTTCGGGTTATCTCTGGTTGAGTCAGCGTGAAAAGACTCATGATAGGCCAGTGAGCCTGGTGTCAAGTAGGTCCCCCTGATATCGTTGGATCTGAGGCTGACAACGAGGATAAATTATGGAGTATCCCATTTTTAGATTTAAATACTTCTCTTCGGGTATATCCTTGTTTTAGCGAGGTGATTTGCTACAAAATCACCGCTATGGTCAAGTCCTTGGTTCATACCAAAAATTTTTCTTGTGCTTATTATAACTTTTCTTTCTTAACCTTTAAATAATTATTTTTGTTTCGACCCTCTGCCTGCGTATTTGGTAGTGGTTTTGTCTGTTGGTGGGCCGAATGGGTAATGACAGCAAGGGATTTGGCTTTTAAGATCCTCTTGGATCACCAATTTATAAGAAAATTTAGACTTACTTAAAATTTAGCCCGACATGTAATTCCACTAGTTACACCTTTTATTGACCGTCCTATTAGAAAATCTCCAATTTCAGTTGAAACAAAGGTAAGTAAATACAGTTTTTAAATTGATCACACTTGTTTATGCATTGCCATTACAAATAGTAAACATTTTAAAGTCCCGTAAAGTTTTACGTACAAGTCAATTCATTGTCAATAAAATAAATAAGACATTTAAAAGGTTGGTATTTTTTAGTATACCCTTTGGTATATTATTATGATATTTGAATCATTTATTTTTGTAATTAAAAAAATATTCTAAAACCTAAAATCAAATCAAATTAAATAGGACCATTAAATATGAATTGTTTTAGTGGTACACGGTGTGCCCAGCACTGATTCAACCCATGAACTTCTGCACATCTCAGATTTTTTCAGATTCTGTATGTGCATGATCTAGAATTATGTTAACGAAAAAAATTAAAATCTTCGGCGGAGCCGTTTTTGAAAATACCCATTTCAATATAGAAGGTAAGAAAATCAGATATCTGATTAGTGCAATGTCTCTAAAAATTGAGAAAATATTACCAAACATTCTTTAATTAGGTGTAGTTTCAAAATATTATTATAGTGACGTATTATTTAAGTTCAAATTACAAAAAAAAACAGGCGTGGTAATTTCTGTAATCAAGGAAAAATGGAATAAGTCATAATTTGTTTAGATGAACTTTAATTAATACTTGCCTGTTCACTAAAAACCTAATGCCATCTAGTTTTTTCACAAAACTGAGTGATGTGGTAAAAAACTGTATGAACTTTTAATGTAATTTTAATATCCAAGTCCAAAAAACTTTGCTTTAAAAGGTTGATATAAGTAGCAAAGTTGTCATCTAAATTATTGCCAAAACACCTTTATTACTTCAATAAAGTCTTCGAAAGCTTTGAAATATTTGAGCAAGCCTAATTTTTTTGAGCACGTAGCACATCGATGTTGCTTAGTAATCTTCTGCATAAATTTCCTTTAGATCCATACCCTCCATAAGTAAGTTCGCCTTGGGCATCATATGTATTAAACCACCCCCAACATCAAGTGTAGCTCTGGTGGAGAAATTATCTGTAGAACAGGAGTTTCTTGAGCACGTGAAAATAATGGTGGATTGATACAATTTTTGTAGAACTTTGCATTATTCTTAATAGCGCCCGAATTAATCCAATTTTGTAATTTTTCAAAATATTTTTAGTTGTTCTTAACTCCACAAGTTTCGAGTTCTTCACTTCTTGCGTAACACCATGTGCAGGGGTAAGAACTGCTGTGGGACATTATACCAACTAAAATATTTGCCAATTTCCAGTCCGTTGCAATGGTTCCATCAAATGTAGATATATTCAGTGCCGACCACAACTGAGACACATTTTCGTAATTTTTTGGGTACACTGTGATATTGCCAAAATAACTACTTTTTTACCCCTGTGTCCTTGAACCGTTTGGAGGCAATTACGCTTTAAGTCTCACAGCCATTATTTGAGATTTTCTGGATCGAAAAGCATATTTTTAAAAATCCTCCGCCGCCGTCTATGCCTAACTTTAAATGAGTATCTTCAATATTTCTCCGCTGTTTGATAAAATCTATAAATGATTTCACATCTGTACAATATACAACCACTGCAGGAGCATCGGATGATATAGTTGTTTTATGTTTTACAAATTTAAATTATTCATATGTAAAAAACCCATCAACTAATTGTGTGTTTCTCTCGAGTTTTTCTTTGTACCCACTTTCTATAATTGTCTTATTTTTGGAAGCAGAACGTATAACTAATGCAATTTCAATTGTTTTTCTGTAACTCAGGTTCAAGGTAGTTTAAATTGTCTGGATATCATTTGCAGAAATTAAAGATTGGTTTGGAGCATTTCTACAGTTCTCTTTGCAACCGACTTTAATCTTTAATGGTTGGCCACCGTAAGATTGCACTAAACTTAGATCGGATAACCCAGTGTCGCTTACTTTACGTTTAAGGGTACTTGAAATTACCTGGCTTTGAGATTTTTCATCCAGGGTTGACAAGTATTCAGAAAAATTCCGCACTCGAGAAACTTTATTGCAAAAAATATGTTGTTTTCCTCTTGCTAGAATAGTAAAACAGACACTACACCGTTTTTCCACCGACAAAGAAACAACCATTTCACCTTTGTGTTGTTCTGGTGTAAAATCATGTGTTGCTTAAGCAATATTTGCCGGTACGGCTTGAGCGATTTGACACAGTTTACAACTACATTTTGTAACATCTTGTGATCAAGTTGCTCTCTTTTGTTTCTCATCATCAGACAAAATGGGAAGCTTCAGTTCCATTCTCCCAGAACCATGTTTGGCTTTAAATATTTTAATCTTGCAGGAACTACATAAATCTGCAGGCAAACTTTCTTCTTCTACATTATAATCCGCAAATAGGCTTAAAACAACAGGTTTTAATTTCTCTTTAATTGGAAACATAGCTTTTTTCTTTTTAAAAGAAAACAAACAAACTTTAAATCTATTTTCACTATGCGGTATCGCATGATCTTTAGACATTTTTGCGGTAAAAGGCCTATACGAGTGCGGCGCGCGAAGCTGACTGCTTGCAGAATAAATAATTACTGATAAGAAATTTGACTTGATTAGACTCGCGCTCGACCAGTGTGTCAGATATGCGCGTAGGTCTGGAAGATTCAATTGTTTTACGGTTTTTTTTTTAATAAAATAAAGGTTATCGTAGTTAGTGACTAAAAGTGTTTACATATTAAGAAGACTTAGTTGATAAATATGTAAGATTACCTCAAATAAATTTATTGAAACGTTTGTTGAAATGTTTGTATTTATTTATCTACATTATACAGAAAAAAAATCAAAAGTAAATTTCACAAAAACAAGATTTTAATTTTTTTTGAAAAAATAATTCTAGGTCATGGAGATATAGAATCTAAAAAATCTCAGATGTGCAGAAGTTCATGGGTTGAATCAGTGCTGGGCACACCGTGGGTATACAAGATATCTTAAAAAATATGAATACTTTTTTATTAAGGAAAATTCAAATTTTTTAAAACCTCGTATACCACTAAAGAAAAAAATTATATAATGATTATATTTCAGGTTTTAGATCATGTTAAACTTTCATTTTCATTCATTTTTTAATTTCCACATGATGCAAACTTACACTCGCTCTAAGTTAACGGCGCGAAAGTCAGAGAGCAAAATAAAGATAGAATTATTTAGTAAAGGAAAGAAAAAATTAAAACAAACAAATAGTGTTAACTTTGCTTACTCCGTAGCAACGAGCGTGAGCAAAGGAAACAAAGCAGCTCCCTTGTACCAGAGAGAGAATAAGGAGTGGGTTACAAAAAAAAAAAAAAAAAAAAAAATAAAGGGCATACCACCGTCAGATTCCGCTAGACTTGACGGCGGTCTTCTAAGGTGGTATTAGAACTGAGTTAGCACTTAGCACAAAGTAATAGTTAATAAATAAATAAGAAAAGAAAATCAGTCAGCAATAAACTAGGCAGCTTGATGAGAAACAATGAAACAATTAAATACGTAAAATAATCCAAGTTTATTTTAAAAGGTTAAAATTTTGGAAAATGTTACACTTAATATCTATATCTACAGAGAAATCTAATATATACTGGCTTAAACTCTAGATGATAAGTCGGTTTGACATTGGCGCAATAAAAAAAAGGAAAATCAAAATGTACTACTATTGGTTATTCGTCGTTTAAGTATCAGAAATAATAAAAAAAAGAAACAGTAAGGTACAGAAATTTTTGTGATGCAACACCGCAGAGTTAGTTTGAGTTAGTTAGGGTTTTCTAAATACGTTGCCTTGGTGAAGGTGATTTTAAACTCTCTTAGCGGAAAGGTTGCAGCGTCATCAGCGAAGGAGACGGTTCCAAATGGTGATGGTGGTTAGTAGCTCATTAGCTCAGGTTACAACCCAGGTGGAGTCAAAATGAGTCGAACTACTAAGTTGTATTAAGTAGGATTACCGTCCCGTAAGTGGGACCCTACAATGAAAATGTACAGTACGAATTAGCTTAAGAAAAGAAAAGATTGATAAAAAAGTGATTTAATAAAAAAAAGGATTAAATTTTGAAAAGTTTAGGTATTAAAAATTTAGATTAATTTTTCATAAATGTTTAAATTTAAGCTTATAATTAAAGATATATAAAGTGTGGTGCTTGTACCAATGTCGAAAGGTAAGTTAAATTAAATTAAATTTATAAGTAATTAAGTAATTATAATATACAGATAATATACACACTATCAGCAAAGCATACAAAATAGGTAATTTTCAAAAATTAAAAAAAAATATTACAAGTGCCTACCGGCTAACTTGTTTTAGGATAAAAGTTCCTTTTGAAATTAAAAAAAAGATAATTCATTTTTAAGACAATTAATAATTAAGAGTAAAAAAAAATAAGTACAAATATAAATCGATTAAACAAGTGAGAAAAATACCAATAATCAATAAAATTTATAAATCAGTTAATGAAATTAATGAAACCTAAAACTAAAAATAAATAGAAATAATGAGTGGTGCCTAAGTCAGTTATAAAAAACTCCCAAGTTTAAGCAGTTGGGTATGTACACATAATCCCAAAATGTAAAGCAATGTAAGACAATTGTCTTAATTAGTTGTAGTAAAAATATAAAGTAATTTGGTAACTACCTATGCAAATTTCTTTTTTGAAATAAAAACAGTTGGCCTTATAGAAAAAAAAAAAAAAAAAATAAATGTCTCAGTTTAGACCGCTTTTCAAAAAAAGAAATAAAATGTAATTAATTATTAAGAGTGAGGTAGTATTGTACTTAGCTTAATAAGAATAAAACAAAATAAAAAGAAAAAATTCTGTTCAAGTCAAACTCAGAAAAGAGGCTCATGGGAGGTAAAAAAAAACAACACTATTTGTTAAGTACTGGACTAAGACCCACAATCAAATTAAATTATAACTGTTTGTTACATTACAAAAATGTAATTTGTGCAATACCAATTAATATTTCTAAAACAATATCCTATAATTACAGTCCACAATGATTCAACAAATCAGAGTAGGTAGGATACATTAATATACATAATGATATGGTATGCTAAAAATAGGAAATATATATATAAGGCCACTTCACATTGGCCAACTAGTGAAAAAATATATTTTTTTGTTTAATTAGGAAAAAAAGGTTAAATAAATTGTGTGATATGGAGAAAGCCACACTAGGCAACCCAAGCAAATAAAAAGAAGATATCCGAAAAATGAACTCTAGTTAAGTTTATTGTGTTAATGTATCTAAGTAAAACAAAGAATATTTTTAGTTTAGTTAACCTTGTATAATCAAGTTAAATATTTAAAAATGTATTAAATTACCCATTATAGTAATTAATTATTTAAATAATTAGCCAACCTCAAAAGCAGTTTGTAAGATATTACATTAATTAAAATGTAAAGAAGGGATCATGGAAAACAAAAAAAAATTGATTTAGATCAATTAGCAATGATATTTTGCCACAGTAAAATTGATTGAAATGGGCCTAGAGCCTCCAAAAGTAATATAATTTGACAGCTATTAATTAAAATTGGTATTTATTCAAAAGGCAGGCTGCGAAAAGAAACACTATAGAGTTTTAAAATAGTTATGCAAAGCCATGGACCTTTTATAATTTGATTATATACAGTAGAGAAGAAAATGTGTAAAACAGTGAAAATTGAAACCAATATTAATTAATTATATACATATTTTTTTTATAAAGCATAGTTTTAAAAAGCATAGTTTGATACATATAACAATTAAGGAAAAAAATCAGAAACTAACCAGAACTTGATAAAATGGTGAAGCCATGAAAATACAGTAGACTAGTGGTATTAGAAAAAAAAGGTTTTTTTTTTTTTCAAAAGGGTAGTTTGACTGTCAAATTGATACACTAGAATTGTAATGAAAATTAAGCAGCTAAATACCATTGTTTAAGAAATTTAGTTAATCATGAACCATGTCTGTCATGGAAGCAAACAAAAAAATTATAATTTTAACTAATTAGCAGATTGAGAGTAAAAGTAAAATAAAATGCATTATCAAAAAAGTTACAGTAATGATAATTAGACAGTACTTTAAGAATCCATTTTTAAGTTTCTGTGTTTAAAAATTGTAAGTGGAATTAGGTATAAAAAAAAGAAAAGTTACTTATTTTAGAATTGGTTCAGGCCGTTAACTTGGTAGAATTCTCAAGAACAGAAGTGGTTATTTTGATAATATAAACGGGCACATTATTTTAAACAAATTAGCAATAAAACTATTAAATCACTTTATTAAAACTGTATATGGCCAATTACGTTAAACTCAATAAAGGATATAAAAATACTATAGAGATAGCACAAAAAAGGATAAAAAATTACCACTGAGTGGTTTTTTTTCTTATTGATAGTAAATAAAATGGATTCTACTTCGTGCCTGGTAGTAAAAGAAAGGTCAACTATAGGTTATAAAAAAATGCATTTTACAATGCTAATTAATATTTATGTACGGAAATTCTACTTATAATAATTAAAAGAATTAACTAATGCACTCTACATTTGCTATTAGATAGTAATTACATAAAAAGGAGGTCTTATGGCTATTTAAACGAGGATTAAAGAAAAAAAAGTTAAGAATTAATAAAATATTTCATTCTGCACGTGTCGTTTAAAGAGGAAATTTTAATTTAAAAAAATGTAGTAATCAATTATAGTGATAAAATGAAATAAACAGAAAGGTATGCACAAATTCAATACGAGTTAGGTAAAAAAATCCTTACCGTTAAGATTTTAAACGGGTGCTTGTAGAAGAAATCTTCAGCGTTTTTAAATCCTGCTAATGCAGATGTAATGTTTCAATAAAAAAAGGAAACTCAACCAAATTAAAGGTAAGGTAATAAATTGAAACAATTTCTCAGCTTTTAAAACTTAAAATCCATGGATTACCATGCTTCAAATGTAGGAAAGTTAGAAAGCTGAACACTGGTCGACTCTTCTAGTTGGCTTCGTGATGAAAAGTGATTTTATAAAACGTTAACAGGATTTGTGTATGAGGACTTAAAATTATAATTTTTTAATTATTAAAAAAAAATTAATTAAATGAAACATTTATTCATACAGCCAAAAAAACAAACACAAAAGAAATTCGCATACTACTATATACATAATTGAAAAAATAACTTATAAAATATATAACAACATAACAAAAATTAAAGAAATTCCTATCAGACTAATACATATATACATAATAATAGTGGAGAAGACTTAGTTAATAAGGGGTGATTCATTTGGAGGTACTTAAAAAAACTTTAATAAGTAATACTTATTACTGTATGAGTAAAATATTCACTATGACGTCTTTTTAAGGACTTTGGTGTAAATAGTTGTTTACCAGATTGAGGGTTTTGAATTGATTTGGATATTATTTTTGCCAAAGGTTTATACGTATTTTCCAATATAACAGCATTCTCATAACGGCCAGCTTTTATTGAATCATATAATTTTTTCCCACTACGCGAATGTTTATCAAGGAGTTGAAGAAATGATCATCATTCGTGTCGAAGCTCGCCATTCTCACGTTGCTGCTTCTTTAAATCCTGGTCTTTTTTCGAATACTATTGGCAGCTTCAAATATTTTACGCCTCACATCCTTGTCCAACTTGTTCAAATCCATGGTTAAGATATATTTTTAATAATTAGGATTTACTTTTTAGGCAGCCCACTGCTTAAGCAAATCGCCCAGAGCCCACTGCTTAAGCAAATCGCCCAGAGCCCTCTGCTTAAGCGATAACAGCCTTTATTTTCAAATACGGCACCGTTTTTCTTAAATACAGCACCGTTTTTCTAAAATAAGGCACTGTTTTTCTAAAACACGGCACTGTTTTTCTAAAATACGGCACCGTTTTTCTAAAATACGGTACTGTATTTCTTAAATACAGCACTGTTTTTCAAAAACACGGCACTGTGTTTTTAAATACGGCACTGTTTTTCTAAAATACGCCACCGTTTTTCTAAAATACGACACAGTTTTTCTTAAATACGGCAGTGTTTTTCTAAAATACGGCACTGTTTTTTAAAATACGGCACTGTTTTTTTTACGGTACTGTTTTTACTAAATACGGTATTGTTTTTAATAATCTTTATGAAGTCTAGACATGTGTTGACTCAATGACGGGTGGGAACTAAATGATGGCAGTTATAGTAGCGTAACCTATTTAAATATACTTAAAATTCTGATTCAACACTCTATTGATAAAAAACTTTGTGCTGTCCGGTCATGCAGAACTTTAAGAAAAAAATCAATTAAGAAAAAAACTGCTCGGAGACGCAAGGATATTTTCTTCGCGACCGCGTTTTAAAAAGCAAGGAAGGCATTGTACGCGGAAAAACCGCAAGATCTTTTTCTGCTGCTGAAGTAGCTCTGAAAGCATTCAATGGGGTGGAAAAAGAAAATCCCGCAGATGTAGTCCCTTGTCTGTAGTCGGCGGATTTCTACCATTTTTAATACCACTAAGTGCCGGAGGAGCACTTAGCGGCGGAATATCAGGGATCGTAAAGCTGTTCAATATTCTAAGGCGGCGCAAGAAGGTTAGAAGAATAAATAAGACACAACAAAACGACTTGGGACTCTATTTAAAACCCTATAAATATAGATAGAGTCAAGAAATAAATTTAGTGTTACTTTAACAGTCATACATACCTTAAGGTTGTAATAGTTTCCTTTTAGAGCAAACTATAATCCGCCTATATACTTGAGAGATGACGCTAGCGAGTTCGAGCTTGGTTTAGTCAGTTTAGAAACGTTTAAGGCCATACCCAACATTGATAATAACAATAACAAATTTAATGAGGGTAATATTACTTTAGAAATCTTGATTGGATCATATGAAATAAGTGCAATAAATAATTATCTACAAGAAGCCACACAGGAAAAAAAATAAAGCCATCAAGGATTTTAATTGTAACCTAAGTCTAAAGGGTAATGTTAATACGCTTAAGTGCGAGCTTGAATGTTCTCATACAGTTGACTTTACTAAGACAAATTCTATTAGAAAATTGTTGGGATTTCATAATATTTTGTTGAAGCCCAACGTTAAACACGTATCGCAAACACCTGTAAACATTCTAAAAATTAACGTGATTAAAATCGAGTGTAATATCGTTACTGGCACCAGCTGGTTTCAAAATTATAGAAATTCCTCAAAATGTGCTTTATATGTCTGTATCTACCAAAATTATCAGCAACATTATATTAAAACTGGTGGATCAAGTTGGTGAATTGGTTGACTTTAGAGAAGAAGTTATAACTATTAGATTACATTTGAAAAAGTCTTTATAAATAACTACTGCGTGATGTGTGTGTCACACATTGTTCAAAGCACACGCGTTATGGTTGTTAAATATAACGCCAAGAAAATTATCAATTTTAACCAGCTGTGGAACACTAAAAAGAGCTTAACAGAAGAAAATATAAGATTTTTTGCTTCCATAGGGCTTCTTTTTAAGAACTCTAATAAATCGCATTTTAAACGTGACAGATTCGCTTAACTTTGATAACTTTATTACAAAAATAGAAAGGCATAGCCATTTACTGTACTCCAGCTCTTTTAAAAATAATGATGAAATTCGAATACCGGTGCAACAAACTGATATACACTCCTACCTTGGGCCAAGTCATATTTATTTGGAAGGGCGACTTTTAAAGGGTCCGATGGAAGAGTTTCAGACACTGCTAAACTCGTCGGACATCTCTTTGAGAAGAAATTCGTCTTGAAATTGGCGAAAAAGTTATTGATTCGATTAGATATGCTGGAATAGCAGCAACAATAAAAGGTTATGTCTCTTACAATGGTAATGAGTTAATTAAATATAAAATCGCTGGTTGGAGTATTGAAGATGATTATACCTGGGACGGGATGGGCTCAAACGGAACTTTTAATGTTTGTGTCCCACTAAGGACATTACTAGGCTTCGCTGAAGATTTTCAAAGGATACTTAGAAATGTTAAGCATCAACTTATTGATATTGTTAGGAAGTTCTTCCGATAAAAATGCCGTTATTACCACTGCCGATGGAGAAAATATAAAATTGTTTGGAAGCTACCATATATTACATGCTGAACGACTAGATCTTTTACAGATTGTTAAAAGTGGAACTGAATTGGATATCGGTTTTAGAAGCTGGCAATTCACAGAACATCCTTCAATACCGATTGGAAAAGATCTTACATAGACCATTAAAACTTCGGTACGGGTGGAAAGACCAAGATGGTTAATTTAAGGTTTTCAAATAGCTCGAAAAGATAACTACAAGAAAATTTTTAGCTTATTTCAATATTGTGATGTATCAAAGGCAAAGCTTTATTTGAATTCTGAATTTTATCCGTACGATAATTTAAATTTGAAGATTTCAAGAGGTATAATAGCTACTCTCTATAAAATGTACTCAGAATTTTAAGAAAGCTAATACAAAAAAGAAAACGAACCACTATTAACTTCTAAAAACTTTAAAAACTATGCACTCTTAATTGTAATTCATTGTTTAAGGCATAATGAATTCCTGAATTCTGGCATTATTGATGTAAGGCTAAAGATTGAAACAAACGAAAACTTTTCTGCGAACACAAATGCTTACTGTTTAATTATTCATAACAAACTTGTAAAATATTCACCATTAACAGAGTCTCTAAGAAAAGTTTAAATAACCTTAATACATTATTCTAAGAATTATTTAGCAATATGGCAACCATGTATGTAATTTTTTATTTAAAAATAAATGCTTTCCTACAAACACTGGTTTTTATTTATTTAACACTGTTCTTTTTTTACCGTTTATTATCTATCCCCAGCTATCTTTGTTGTTATTGACGTTTTGTATGCTTTGACCTTAAAATTACTAGGGGTGTGTTTAGAAAAGTCAAGTTGGTTAAAACAATACTGCTCTCTAATTGGTTAAAAATTAAATCTAAATATAATTTCTCCGTCTCTGATTGGTTGAAATTACAAGTGATATGTTCAGAAAATAATATTTAGGTAAAAATGCAAGGAGTACGTTAACTGTGGCGCCACTGTGCACGGTTCTGCGCTCTGAATGTTAGGTTTGACGCGTGACTAGTTTGACCTTGAAATTATTGTTATTAAGGACTATTCTTTGGCGAAGTTTTATTATTATAAGCGTAATACTAAGGCCTAAATAAACAATTTACTATAAGGTTACCGTTTCTAATCGCTAATTAATATCTCTCAACTATTTCGCACAAGCAAGCACAAGTATCCTACGCATGACGACCACTTTCTAAGTTACGTGATTTTTGATATATGACAGGTGACATTTGACAGATGACAGGTGACAGATAGTAATGACCACGCCCTAAACAACGCGTTGCGCAAGATTCCTAAATAATAAATGACGTCAGCGATTTTAAGACAATAATCTCCTCCGGAGGACGAAGGCCCCTCAACTCTCCTATTCTCGTTACTACAGTTGGACAAGTTTTAGACGTTTTGCCGGGGCCAAGTCTTTTCTGGATAAATTGCCAAACAGTACTAACCACAAATACCATGAAAGTTTCAAATTTGGACCCTTTCATCTATTCAAAAATACCTACTAGAAAAAGTACCTCCAAATGAATCACCCCTTATATATCAACAATACAAAACTAAAAGAAATTCTAATAAATAATGATAACAAAACATAAACAAATTGCACTAAAAAAACAAATTTATTTTTTAAGTTTTTTATCAATAGATTCTTAAACTGCTAGTTTTTTTTTAATGTCATTACTTTCTCGTAGTGTGTTGCTTTTCGATTTCATATTCTTTTTGGTGGTTTATAAAATCTGTTTTTGATTAATGATATCTTTCCAGTAGCCCGTTTCTGTTGCCCATATCCTTTAAAACACCCTGTAGATATTTTCAAGGAATTTTGCAAATGCCTTGTCTTGGTCATCTTGTTTTTGGAGAATGAAGAAATTGACATGGTTTGAAAGTTAAAAGCATAATTATGTTCGCTTTTTTGTTTTCATTATTAAAAACATTCATTCACTGTCTTTGTATCTGTCACATGGGTTTCAGACTTTTTCCACCAAGTTAAGTACCTGTTCACTACCTTCCTATAAAAATAATACATTAAAAGCAAAAAGCATTAACCCTAAAGATAAAATATTACTTTAAAAATGGGTATAAAGTATTTGGTGTTAACCGGTTAAGTACTAAATAAAGTATAATATTGTTGTTAATATAGTGATGTCATGTCATTTGTCAGAAGATTAGTCCACATATTATAGAACATAAAAATTAAAGTTTTATGGTTTTTACTATGTTTTTTGTTTGGTAATATTATTTAATAAAAAAAATATGTATGTATATAAGTAATTCTTAATCTGTGAGCACTGTTTTACTAAAAATGCACGGTATTTAACAGGTAACTAATCTGTTTTTCATCACTATTATACAGATATAGAACTGATCTAATTTCCGACCACTTTCTCAAAACTAAATTTAACACCCGACTCTTTAACCAAGGGCCATTTCTAAAATTTTATCATCAATAGGACTAATGACATTTTTGGGGGATTTACCACTATTAGTTTTATTGGCTGCTCATGGCTATTTTTAATTAAGTAAACTTTTATCGATTTTTTTTCATCACCTTCATACTTTTGATAACCAAATGAAATTAATTTCACTGATAGTTTTTAATACACAGAATATGCCTCGGTATGCTTGCCTACTCATTTCAGTGTATAACCACCTGGCAAGCAGGTGTAAACAGGTAAGTCAAAATAGGTGACTCCATCGATCTGATAACTTATCGAAAGTTATCTCAAATTTTAGATTATTTTATTTCAAAATCAGAAATATATACTTGCCTGCGAAAAATCTTACTTAAAGTACTATTGCCAGCCTAAAAACTTTTAGAATTTTAACCACTTGATAGGTGCGACAGAGAAAGTAGAGCGGCCGAGGTCCGTGTGATAGAACAGGACACAACATAGCAGCTGCTCGCTGCCTCACCGTAGAATATATCCGAGTGCATGCTCGTGCACATGTGAGTGACGGAGACAGCATTTATTTACACTTGTCAGTAATTTTGAAAATTTATTATCACTAATTTCGATCACAATTTTGATATTATTTCACACCATACATCCTTACAGCTATGCAATAATCAAAAATAAATAATTTTATGTATTATTATATTAATATATTAGTAAATAAAAAAATAATTCAACGAAACTTTTTATCATTTTAAAGTTAAATTGTAAAATTTAAAAATTAAATAAAAAATCTTCTTTATTTAAAATTAAATAATGAATAATTTATTTATTATTTTAAATTAAATAAATGTCGTAAAGCGGAAAGAATAAATGTTACTTTTCAAATTTTAGAATAAAAATTAAAAAAATTAATCAATATAGAAAAAAAAATTAACACATGTATGTTGTTAAAACCATATATTACAAAATATAAAAAATACATAAAAAATTAAATTCAAACATTTATTGTTATTTTTATTATTCATTATCAGAATCATCGGAAGTTGAATACTGATTATCAGATTCTAATTCTTCTTTATCTCCATTATCCATAACTTGTGCGATATCATCAATTTTCAAGGGTGTTTGGTCCCCAAGAAATCCAATTGGTTTAAAATGATTATCTTCTAAGAGCCAACCACAGTTTTCAGGGCGCAATTTTAAACAATCTTGATCAGTGGCATGAAGCCACATAGAATTGACATAAATCGTTCGTAAAATTTTTTGGGTTAAAGAAGACCAGCATGGTGGCAAATTGTTAGAGTCATAGCTTTTAAATTTTTTCAAAAAGTGCTCATTATCTTCTTTGCGGAATAACTTTTCATAAAAATACGATACCTGGCGTTATTCACACTAGTGCAATTTTTATACCATACATATGAGAGGTAAACTCCTGCACAGCCTGCATTTTTTCATTTATGAAAATATCCGCTTCATCTAGTAACGACGCAAATATGATTTGGTATGATTCATGTTTGGAGAGCAGTTTTAATGGCCGAACTTTTCCTTTTTGATAAAATGCCGCTGTGTAATCACAGCCAGTATACGCATGGAAAGCTGGTAGGCTTTGGCATAGTGTTGTTCCTAATTTTTTGGCCAATTCTGTGCAATTAATGCAATCGAGGTCTTTAGAATTTTTTTTTTTATTTGTTGAACTTGCTATCCAAACTTCTGATAGTTCCAATTTATGTATGTTTCCAAGCAAAATAATCATGACGTCGGTATCGGAAGATTTAATTAAAACCTTTGACCCCGGTGTTACTTTGGATGCATGAAAAATTATCCGAGTATCCGCCTCTTCATGATTACACATGTATTCAAGTTCTTCATTTTTGTTCATTCGATTTTGATGCGCTTCATAGGAGTAACAACGATTCTGAACAGTTAGAAATTTTTTTTATTTTTGATAATTGTAGCTAAATTATCATTTTCCCAATAGACAGATAAAAACTGAACCAAGGCTTCTTTGAATCGGTAATTTTTTAAACTGCGCAAAAAATCTGACGGCCTGTTTTGTTGAGGTCCAGAAATATTAAATGGAACGTCTATCTCTTGACGATTTTGACGTTCTGTATCTTTTATCGATGGCGACAAATAACGATCAAAAACTAAATGCACCTGTGAGGCTGTCGTCGAACAAATTTTTATAAGTATTGATTCAGCAATTTTTTCAAAAGTTTGTGGCATTGAGGCTCCAATTAAATACAGATAGTAAAATCCATCGATTATTTCTACATCAATCTGTGTCGGCTCAGAAACTTCGACGTTTGATTTCAATGCTTTTGCTAATGTTGACTTATCGGTTTTAAACATTCCACCATCATACGAGAAAAGAGCGGGTGGCATCGGTGCGAGTGGAAAAGTTAAACAGAATTCTATATTTATTTTTTTTGTAATACTGACTGCCAATAACCGCCCAAAAATGTCTCGCTCCATCTTCAATAACACTTTCTTATTTTTATCTTTGTTACTTATAACTTTACCGACACATTCTGATGCAAAATTAAAAATTTTATTCCGAGATATGGGCTTTTCAAATCTTCCAGGAACTGAGCAGCATTCGGAAATAAAATTTAATTTTTGTCGATTACCTTCGTCTTTAATATTTAGTAGAAAACTGGTAACATCATCTGACGCAGCTCTGCCTGTTGAGATATTGAATAAAACATTTTTGTCAATATTATCATCGAATGGATTCATCGTATTATTTATTGCCTGAATTATACTTTTGAGACTTTTTTGATCTTTATTGATTCTGTTTTTCTGTAAACAATATGATGTATCATCTTTTTTGACAGGCCAATATTTTCTTTTAGAGTGGTTAAAATTTTAGTTCTCATGCTGTGATTTAGAGCCCATCGTTGTCGAGCTGATATTGCTTCCACCGCAAGATTATTTGTTAATTCATTGCTAGCATCAGCGTTTATTGTTTGCTCTAGTGTTAAATCAACGGGTGATCTCGAAAAAGTCGCTGCAGTACGCCGGACTCCGAATGCTCCTCGTCGAAATTCTGATACCAAAGGCGAATTTTCCGTGTACAATCTGATCAAATTGCTCATATACAAAAGGCCCCACCTGGCATAGTTCGGTTGGTTAAGTCCAAAGAATAAATCACAAATGTTGAAAATCGAATCAATGTACAACTCAATGTTACATGTGCGTATACTTCTTGAAAAACGAAGAAATAAATTAACAAATTCGCAGTATAAATAATAGTATTGAGCTGTTTTCCCTTTATCGCCAGCTAAAGTTTGTCTGCAGAACTCTTTATACCCTTCAACTAATAAATTTAAAGTCTGTGGTAATTCTAGAGCATCATTAACGTTCGATACTGCTGTATTAAATAATGCGGTTTCCCTTGTTGTCTGTAATAAATTTTCCAACATTTCCAAAGATACATTTGTTGTTGATAAATACTGTTGAAAGTGTAGCGTTTGTAAAGCAGCAGCAGTTAGCGGATGTAAACGCTTGCATCGGTTAAAATGCTTACTATCCAAAAAGCTGTTAGCCGAACCACTAGCTAATACTTCAGCTTGAACAAGAATTTCAACCAACCCGCAGGAATCTATGAATTTCCCTATAGCTTTGAAAAATGCCATCTGCATATGAAACGCACCCAAATTGATAAAAATATTATCAAATTTGGGATGCTCTTTCTCCTGGATTTGCATTGCCATTTTAGCAATAGCTAAATCATACGTTACTATAATCTGATCTTGGTTACATTGTTCTGCAATTTCATTGGCCATGATCAGTGTTTCGTTTACTACAGCATACGAGGTAGGAGAGGAGTTAATAGGTGAGAGATATTCAATTTTCTGGATTTCACTGAGATCGGTTGATATTCTACAGTTAAAACCTAACCACGAAGGAATTGAATCTTGACCAAGTAACGACATTACCCATAAAATATCTTTACTTTTTGCTATTTCTGTTGCGCCTTTGCAAATTTCAATTGTGTTAGTGATTGAATCCACTTGAAGCATCTTCATAGCAACTGTCGGTTTGTAGTACGAAGCTCGAATATCTCGTGAGATTCCAACGAATCGTCTTCTTTTTCGCGAAGGCTCGTGATCTTCTTCGTTGTCATGAAGCTCAGGTGTTGAAGCTCTCATCGGTTCAAGCTCCGAATCTTCGTTTTGGGAATTGCAAAATTGGTAAACAATTCCAACTGTGTCATGCATGGTATCTTTTCCTGAATTCGTGTCTACAAAGCGATCAAAATTGTCGAAAGCTACATGAGTGCTACAGTTATTTGTTGTGCTGAGTCCGGGTGGTAGAACTTTGCTGTTTTGAACCGAAGTATATGTCATTTCTGTCTCAAGTTCTTCTGCTAAATTATAAGAAATTGTATGACCATATTTATTGAGTATAGTAATAACCTGACGAGAATTAGTTAATGATTTTAATGCTAAACCAAGTGTTAAATTTTTTGCGGGTTTACATGTGCCCTTAGTGACTGCGTAAATTATATCACTGCAAATTGATATAACTTGTGTTGTAGCCTCGGTTGAGTTTTTCTCGGAAAAGTGAGGACCTTTAATAAGATTACACATAAAATCAAATAATAATGGTGGGATTTCACATTCCCCGCGAATGACGTCTTCTGCTGTGAGGCGTTTAGGCAATGGCTTCGGTTCAATTTTTTGATACAGTTTCTTAAGTGAAAAGAAACATCATCGAATTTCTCTTCGTTCTTTTTCTCCAGAAATTTTGTATTATTAGCCATAATTGAAACGTCGATGTCTGCTTTATATATTATTTTTTGATTTCGCGGACCGTCCGATGCCTCAATTATTAAAGTATCACCAAATTTGTTAAAAACTTTTTTTCCAACATTTCAGATCTGTAATCTTCAATATCAACCAGATCAATTGTATTTTTTCCAAATTCTAATAACAGAGCTTGATATCTTAAAAATATTTGAGAGAAGTACATTACTCTATTATTTTCAATTATTTCATTTGAAATAAAATCGGCAATACATTCAAAAGCTTGTTTATGCAGGTTTCGGTAGGTATGCCAACTGGACTCTGAATGATGATCATGACTTCGTTTTTCTTTTCGTTAAAAAAGTAGCGTAACAGGGTTTATGATAAGCAACCGGTAGTTTCTTCAGCTGTAAAAGAACCTCACGATCATTTATGCTTTCTGCTACATTTTTTATTTTTTCACACAACTCATTACTCGACGAAATAGTTAGATTTATAATTCGCTTTCCTGATTTTTTCTGTTTCTGTTTGCAAAATATACAACAGACAGCTTGGCCAGCAGATGTAGAAGTTGATGGCATCTGAAATGAATAGAAAACTTTTAAGTTTCTAGTTTACGATTATTAGATGTCCAAGAATGAAAAAGTAATTTGTTATCAATTAAGAAAAAATAATAAATGCAGCAAAAGTAAAATATATAACATAGATAGAGTAATTTATATTGTCAGAGCTATCAATTCTGTTCTTCAAAAATATTTGAATGATTCAAGAGCAAATAATAAATCATTACCCTCGTTCGAATCCTCCGAATTCGAAATATTTTTTGTATTATTTTCGTCATCTTCAAGAGCTGTTGTCCCTGGAGCTTCATTACCACTCGAATCAAGACTTCTTGAGGTTGTTTGGAGCTACAAAAATTAAATAAAAATAGTTATATAATGAGAATAAAAATTTCAATATTTTTAAATCAATTCAATGAACATAACTTTTACAAAAATCAAATAGATAGCAATAACAAACTCTTTAAATTTTAATGATACTAAAGTTAGCTGTCAAAGGTAAATTTAGAAAATTTTTATAAAAATCAATTATAATAAAGAAATACTTTTAAAAACTTTCACTTGTAATTTTTATTAATTGTCACATGTGGAATTTTTTATTAATTTTTTTTTTTTTAAATAATTTTATTGACATAAAATTCTAAAGAAATACGTAATGTCTGTTAACTTCAGTATCGTAAATTTTAAAATATGCAGCAAAAATTAAAAAGAGTTTACATTCACAAGAGTGACATATTTGAAATTGAATGTATGGTTTTTTTTTAAGTATTAATCGATATGAAAAAATATTGAAAATTAGGTTAACCTGACATTTAAAAATTTTTAGAACTTTTTTATTGAAATAATGATTACAAAAATTTTTTTAAAAATGTCACTTGTAAAAAACTTGAAAAACTGTAAGTGAAAATTTTTAAAAATATTTTTTTGTTTTAATTTAATTATTAAAAAAATAATTAAAAACGTCAGCTAACTTTAGTATCATAAAAAATTACTAATTGTAAATTTTTAATTTGTATAAACAAAAACTTTTACTCACTTCATAATTTTTTACAAAATTTTCGAACTCTTCTTTGTATTTATTTTTTATTACTGTAACTTTGCTTGTAACACGTGTAATGATAACCAACAACGTCCACCGATTCTCTGCTTAATTCAATATCTCCATACTTAAAACAATGTTCTTTACGGAAAGCCAATTTTAAACAACATGTTTAGAAATGAATGTTCATTAAAAAGTCAATAATTTGTTTTTTTTCACCACACACAAAACACTTTTTACTCATTTTTTAAAAATCACAATTCTTGAAATTACCAGCATGACACGTGTTGTCATTAATAAATGATTTCCGACTCCGACTATACACGAGCATGCGCAATGGATATATTCTACGGTGAGGCAGCGAGCAGCTGTTGTGTTGTGGTTCTTTTATCATTTGACCTCGGCTGCTTACTTTCTCTGTCGCACCTATCAAGCGGTTAAAATTTAAAAAGTTTTTAGGCTGGCAATAGTACTTTAAGTAAGATTTTTCGCAGGCAAGTATATATTTGATTTTTGAAATAAAATAATCTAAAATTTGGAGATGTAACTCTCTCGATGTTATCAGATCGATGGAGTCACCTATTTTGACTTACCTGTTTACACACCTGCTTGCCAGGTAGTTATACACCAAAATGAGCAGGGCAAGCATACTGAGGCATATTCTGTGTATTAAAAACTATCAGTGAAATTAATTTCATTTGGTTATCAAAAGTATGAAGGTGATGAAAAAAATCGATAAAAGTTTATTTAATTAAAAATAGCCATGAGTACTTTTTTCGATAGGCAAGCAAGAAATTTTATTCATATTTTGTTTATAAAAAATATTTAATAAAAATATGTCTCATCTGTTATCAGATCGGTGAAGGACGACAACATCTCCCACGGGCTCTTCTAGTGAAAAAAAATATTTAAAACGCAAAGGGGATCCCTATTTAGCTGTCAAAAACAGTAAAAAAGGTCAACCCTAGAAATGAAAAGCAGTAGAAACGATATAATTCAGACATGCCAATTTTAATCGCCATGAGAACTTAATCGGAGATATGACTATCCCTTTCTTCAAGTAAAACATTACTTCTCCTAAATTAAAAAAAATAAGGGCCCGGTGTTTGTGGAAGCAGGGCCAGGAATTTGCAGCATTTTTATTGAAGGAAAACCATCGGGAACCTGCAGACGGACCCAGTATAAGTAAAAATACTTACTGGCCGACCACCCACTTTGAAAACAGTAGCTTACAGCAGGATACTTGTTAAGGCTTGGGCTATAAAACGGTTACATTTATACACGCAATATCTTCGCCCCTGCACATGATACAAAAAATATCTGAACGAAATATGTTTATTAAATAGGACTTATTTTATTGATAGTATCAGTAAAGTACCTATACAGGGTGACTTAGGGAAACCAAAGTTTTCAGTGTTTTTTTTTAATGGAATACTTTGTATATTTTGACACTTAATTGAATTCTACTTAAACAATATATAGAACACTATATCGTCCGCTGACTATTGGTTTGTTCTATCTTCAAAATTGTAAAATGTACAGTAGAGCGTTTTAAAGTTTTGTTTTTAAATATTCTAATTGTTTGATTGTTTTTAGTAATTTCAAATGGTAATCCTATGTTACTGAATAGTAAAAATTATGTCGATAAAGTTTTTTCTTGTTTTAAATCAAGAAATTTTTAGAAAATAGATTAAAACCAAATGGAGAACAACTTATTCGTTAATAAATATTTTTTTCTGGGCGTAACACAAACAGCTCACTGTAAGTGGATATAGCATAAAACAATAATACACAATATTATTGTTTTAAATTTTTATTTTACACATAAAATAAACAAGATTTTTACAAAACATGTACTCCAGAAAAGTACACTGTTTAGCTTCAACATAATATCGGCTTTAGGAACTAATAAATAGGTAGATACTGCTTGGTAACAATCATTAGTAGAAAACGAAAAGTAACGAAAATCTTAGAAATAGTGTAAAAACTACTAATAACTGATAAAATATATTACCATTATTATTATTATATTAGAAAATGGTAATATTTTAAAACTTACCACTAAAACTAAACTAGTTAAAAATAATCTCAACTTCTTTCTTATTTATTCTTATTAGTTTTCTTTTTATTTTCATAATTTTTTAAAACTGTTTGTTGGTAATACATTCTATCATCTTCTTCCATGGTATTTAACATTGAAAATAAAGAACTCTTTTTTTTCTTCAGATAACGAACTTTTTATATTTATTGATGGCGCTACAGGAAACTTTTTTCAGGCACTTTCTGCGGTTTTTTTGTTAGTTTTTCGCAATTTTGTTTTTATACTACCCTCTATATTGTAGACAGAAAATTCTTCGTCAAAGGAAGTTCTGTATTTAATGTTAAATATATTAGATTTTTTGTAAATAATGTGTTTAACTTTAGTATAGGAAATAAGATTATACATTAGATTAAATGATTTTGGAGAAAAATTTCGGTAAGAAGAATACTGCAAATGTAAATGGAATTTTTGTTTACCTTGTGGTAATTTTAACAATACCCGTGTAAGTCATAGCGGACTATGAATTACTAAATACCCTATATGTTTTTCTATAACGCTATGAGCACAATCTACTTCTTGAATAGAACTGTGACCTGGCTCACAAAATTTTTGTTTTATTGTAGTCACATTTACACTTTCAGGTAAAGAAAGAAAATGTTGCAAATGCAAATGACATTATACAATTTTTATTTTGGGAACACAGCTGTCAGACAACAATATAATTTTTGTCATCCTGAAATATTTTTAACAATTTTAATCAAAATTCTGACTAAGGCATTAGCCAGCCCCTCATTGCACAAGCAACAATAAACAGTTTTGTTAATATTGCAGTAGGCTGTTAAGTTGTAACAATTGAGTTTTTGTTTGTAAAAGTGAGATGAGACATTTGATTTGGGCGAAAAAAACACATTTTGGAGGTCAAATGAAACAACTGCAATTGATTTGTCAGTAATTATTCTGTCATTATCTTTTCGTTTTTAGCGTTGTTTTTATTAGCGAGAATAGCTTTTTGGAGGGATTAGATTCTAGCCCGAATACCGTACATTATCACGCAAATTTTGTCACCAAAGGAAAGGGAGCAGTGAACTTTGCAACTTGTAAGTCACACCCATTTTTTACAAATCTTTTAGCATAAACTTTACCCTTGATATCGGTATATTCTTTACTTGCTTCTCGTTTCTTTTTTTTAATATTCATTGCTCACTTTTCTGGGTTACGTGGCCTTTTTCTGTTGGTCTTTTTGGTAGAGCCGTGGGTTGTTTCATTATTATTTTTTTCTTCACCACCTGGTAACAAAGAAACAACAAAATAAACACTCCTGGAAAAACAAAAGAGAAAAAATGAAAAAAGTCCCCGAAGGAGAAGATTTAAATACACCTGCTTAAAAATATATTTATAAAATGATACTTTACCTTGAATGGGTTCAGGAATATGAGTACTTGAAGAGAATGTCTAATGATGCGATATCAGTCATCCTAAACAGATCGCTATTTACTCGTTCCCGTTAGATGCATAATTTTTTAGAATTTTTAATGGTGGTTCTAGAAGATGTAGTAGATCCCGCTGTCGGAAAAGTCACGTCCATTAACCTAGAAATTAGAATATATTTATTAAAAAGTATTGAAACCCTTAAAATTCCTTCAATGTGCAATAGGACTAAATTTAAAAGTCTTACAGAATAAATATGATTATATACCCAAAATTTTTACACAGCAGAGCAAAACAAAAAAATATATATTTATAATTTAAATGGGCGGCATCAATTTGAGGTTATCTTTAACAATTTGTGCTCAATTTTGTGTAAATATCCTTATAAAACTTCGGTTTTAGCAAAATGTAATACTTACCCTAGAGTATTTGGGGTGAGTTCCGGCGAAGGAGAACTGAAATCACTCATTTTTACCAACTTAAATTAAATAAAAACAGAATGTTAGAACGGAATAAAAAAACCAGTAAACTTAAAACACTTTGCAATTTATAATATATTGAAAATTTGAAGTGTTCTACCACAATATGTAATTCAGTTATTCTATTGGTCATACCAAAGATAGTACAAAACAAATTCCATTGTCTAATTGGCTAAAAATGGAGATAGAACAAAATCATAGTTTTCCTTAAATAGTTGATATGGAAATATAATGGACATAGTACAAAACAATACTGTTGTTTAGGTTATTTATTTTAATTCAAGAAGCCCAAAACTAAATTAAGAGAGAACAATGGCAGATAGAACATACCAATATTCATAAACAAAGCAACGAAATTGTAGATAGACTAAGTTTTTTCGTATAATAGTTGCAATATAAAAGAAATACAATGGAGATAGAACAAGTTTCCCAAGCTCTTTTCGAAATTACCAAAACCTTAATTTATGAAAAAATTGGAGGTAAAAGAAACAAATAGTCAGGTGACGATATGTCAATTATTACTACTTTTTAAGATAAAGAGCTATGATTTATATATTATTTTCAGCACTATAAACACAATAAATAACGACTTTTTTCTATTCTATTTAAAAGACGTCTACTATACTATACGTTAATTATTTCTAGTTTTATGGATAATGGCTTACAATGGTTAAATTTTCTTTCTTACTAAAAAATAATTAAAAACAACTTGGAGCCATAACAAAAAACGAAACTTTTTATAATAAATGCTCAAACTGCTGACCATTCTCGATTTAACAGAGTTCATACCTTTTAAGTACAGGCGCTTCCTATTACTTCTACAAGCACGTATAATTTTGTTTTTTAAATCTTCCAAATTCTGTGACCTTTCGGTTCCCTTTAAATAAATATCCCCATAAGTAAAAATCCAACGGTATTAACTCAGATGACCGGACTGGCCATCTGACAGTTCTTCTATTTCGGATCCAGGACCTCCCAAGTCTATTGTCAAGAAAAATTCGATACAATGTAAGAGATATGTGGCGGAGCACCATCTTGTAGAAGCCTCATATTTTGAAAGGAAACTTCTTCCAAGAGGGTCGGTAAAGTGTCCTTTAAAAACCCTAAATATCTTTCAGCATGTGCCTTCATAAAAGTGTGGCCCAATTATTCGACTATTTTTTTATTCCCCAAACGTCTTGACAATGGTTTTCACGGACCCAGTGTGGGTTTTCGGTCAACCCGTAATAACTGTTGAAACGATATACAATTCCATTATTATGAAAGCGGGGCTTGTCGTTTCACCAAATTTTTTTTCACACACAAAATATGACACCTAATGATTTTATGGCCCTCTTAGTTTTTAATATACAGGGCGAAATTATTTTTTTCGATTTTTGGACTTTAAAAACTGATATTGGTAGATATTTTTACGTAAAATCCAATGGTTAAAGTTAGATTTTTTTAAATTCATATTTTTCGATATATAAACCAAACATATGATTGTTCTCACGGAACACCCTGTATATTTCTTATTCAATAAAATTATATTCTTATTCTGGCCACAGCAGTTGTCAGAATAGAATGTTATGTTTAGGCCCGTCTCAGATAAACTAGCATTACTGCTAAATAGTGTGTCGAAATATTTTTAATGCATGTGCCTATTTCAATAGCCCCACGTTTACCTTTAGTTTCATTCCAATAAAAGCAATGGACATCTGTGTAGACATGGTGTTTTTTTTTAATTTCAAGTTCTAATTTACCTTTAAGGCAAGTCTTATCTATCTTAGTAACACAATTATTTTTAATCTAAAACCAGCAATCATCATAAAATTATAGAATAATGTTTCAATGAATGTATGTATCAAAACTTACTAGCTCCAAATCTTTATTATTTTTATCCTGTATGGCTTGATCTGTGGTATAACTTTTAGCAATTTTCTCAATGGTACAGTCATCTGCTCCAATAGTTTCATATGAAGTCTAAAAAAATAACGATTTTAAAAATTTAAAACGTCTTTTTCCGAAAAAATACCTTATTTCAATCTACAGTAGTGCCCTATGCGAAGATCTATTTTAAACCAATATGGTAATCCAGTTCGGTTTAAATAACCAAACTTAAAGCTTTCTGCAGGTAAAAAAATGTAAAATAAAAGTTAAATAGTTGAACAAAAACATAATAAATATTACCTCTTGCGAAGCGAGATCTTACCGCACTCTGCCATTCTGCGAGATCTTTGAGACATTACTACAGTTAGATAAAAAAAACATCTAAAACCAATATTTAGTATTAGATGGACCTAATTCTCAATATTCCTTGGCATAACATTCCGAATTTTAAATAAAAAAGCACCAACATCTATTATACTTTAAAAAATTGGCAGATCTTACACAAAGTCAGCGAAAAAAGGGCACATTTCGAGATGATTATATAAATCTTCTTATAATTTTAGTATTAAAGGGACATAAAAATAAAAATTTCGCCATGATTGCATCACTTTTAAATAATAAAAAGCACTAACTTAAAATAGGCCTTTACTATACTAAAAATTCAGGGGATTACTTACCTAACAATTTGTCAAACAAAGACACAATCACAAATTAGCCTACCAAAAATATAACTTCTCCGTGACACGGTTGGCGCAAAACTGAATAAGGACCGCTTTGATTTAAAAACCGCGCGGCATCTCCCAGAACTAAAAGGCGAAAGCAGATTTCTGCGCTTTAAGGAAGTGACTTTTAGGTGTAATTTGGTCAAATTCCGATAGGGGGCAGTATTTTGTGCCTTTTTATGAATAAACTCAAAAACCTACAATTTTTAGTTGTGTCCCTTTAGTATGTACTAAAGGTGCGAGATAATAAGTATTTTATAGTTTATTTGTTTTCTGGGAGTTTTTAATTTAATGTTGACATTCCCGACTTTTTAAAAGTTTGAAAGTGTTACTTTTCTGGCTTTTACTTTCCTCTCTTAAAAAAATAACTTTTTCTTTCGTGGGCCAAAAGTAAAATAAAAATTTAAAAATTTAGCAACATAATATTTCAAAAATTACTTATGCGAAGCAAAACATATCTGGTGGCGTAATTGTTTGACAAATTAAAAATCATTTTGTTAGATTAACACATATTTAATGAAAAAAAAAAAATCAAACAAAAATTTAAGTAATTATGGCTGTAAATGAAATAGTAAACAAACCTGGGTAAAAGTGTCATTACTCTCTCGAGAAATGATGAAAATAAACTGTTTCTTTATGAGATATTTTAAATTAAACGTTTTATACCACATTTATTATTTAGATCACCCAGGTTTTTCTCAAAGCTTTATACAAAATGCTTCTACAAGTTTTTAGGATAAAATACAATGATCTTATGCAATTTAATCGAAAAGTGGACCGGAGGGTGTAAACATTTTAATTTTAGTTAAGTTATTTTTAAATATTTTCTTTAATATTTTTTAAACAACAAGAGCTCGCTGGCCAACCTACAGGAGCACTATTTTCTCTTTCAATCCACTTATTTCTAAGATGTTTATTTAAATTATTGCGAACATTTAAAGTAAAATATGGTGGTGCCCCGTCGTACATAAACCACATGGTTTGTCGTAGCCCTAAAGGAAAATTTTTAAATAAATTTGGTAATATTAAGAGATGTTCTAAATGAGTTTTACCATTTAAACGAGCTGGTAGAATAACAAGATTTATAATAAAATTGTCATTAATTCCCGCTCAAAAATTTATTTAAAATTTATGCTGGTAGTGCATTTCTCTGGTTGCATGAGGATTTTCGTCCGCATAAATGTGTTCGTTATGCAAATTTGCTATATCACATCGTGTAAAACAACACCCATAAGTGAATAAAATACGTTTTCTAAATGTTCATCTAGCATACGCCCCTCTTTAATATATCTGCAGAAACCCACGCGTAAATTTGTATACAATGGCAAAAGGTCCAGTACGGGTTGAACACGGTGGGGATGCAACAACTGCTCTCTTAAAACCCCTTATAGAATTATCTTTAGATACATTAAATTCTAAGCCCAGGTGTTATACTGAGATCCTCTTCAACATGCTCTAAAATCGCTTTTTCTACCTCAGAAGTCCTGATCGTACGCTCCCGCCCATAATCAGAAGTTGATGGAGCGAAACTTCCGGTGTCTCGAAGTCGTCGTTCGACTGCTGCAAACGTTTGGTATTTTGGTGCCTGCCGATTTGAAAATCTTTTTATATAAACTCTAACGAATGCTCAGCCATACACAGGTATAAAACAGGTAAACAAAAAAATTACACATCTTGTGGGACTAGCAATACATACCTGATTTTTGTAGGGCATAATTTTATTTGGAAAAAAACATCTATCACGTGATATTCTACAGTTACTAATAAAAAAATGGTTTTGTGGTATTGACAACTTTTAAGCGTAGGACCAGGATGGCGTACCATGCAATTTGTAGGACAATGTAGATCCTAAATTATACAAATATTATTTAATCAACAGAAAAAAAATCAGCTGATAAGTAATTATTTTTCATGACATCGTTAATTATAACATGTTGCTGGGGGACTTTTTAATCAAACCTTACATTTTGTAGGAAAAATATTTTTCGGATTTTTTAGATAATAATCTTAAGAATTAACAAAGAAAATCCCAGTTGGTAATACATTTTTGAAATTTGTTAAATAAACATAATAATTTATCGTTGCTACCCCTGTAAGCTACCACCAAAGAAAATTATTGTAAGGAAAAAAGTTGAGCGTCTCATTTACTATACTAAAAAATTAGCTTCTTTGGAATAACCTAAAAATGTGCCAGAGATCCCCCTTTGAATTTCCAACAATTTTCTGAATCTGATCTGAATTTATTCGGTTTTCCCCAAGGTCTTTATTTACAGTTTACAAACCTTTTTTGTGTTTAATCGTGTATCTGTCAGACTCATTTAAATTTATTTAACATCCTTAACAATAACACTATTTGATATATAACTTCTGCTTACCTTATTTTTGTAAAGTAAAAAAACTCTTTTATTAAAATACAAAACAAAGAAAATAAAAAAGTCAAGTATTACACATTAAAGAAAGCATGGTATTAAAATATTAATATTTATCTAATTCCCAGAGAATTAATTATAATGTATTCTGTAAAAATGTCATTAATATAATCTAATGAATATTAATTTATTCTTGATCGATGTACCCTTTAAATAGTGAAAAGTTATAAATTATATTTTAGTACTTTCTGTTTTAATTTTCCTTGTGATTAAAGTTAATTAAAAATTTATATTAGCATTTCAAACAATATATTAGGAATAACTATTTAAAGTTCTTAGTCAAAAACTAAAGAAAAATAATTATTAATTATTATACCAGAGAGGTATTGTCATAAGTGGTAGGGGTGATAGAGTAAGTCAAAATATTGCTGGTAATTCTTATTAAGAAAAGTTCCATCGCGCTTCATTGGGGAGTTATTGACCTTCAAAGTCACGACAAAATAAGATTATTTTATTTATAACGTTTAAACCGTTACTACAGTATCAATGATATTTGGGCAAATGAATTATCTCATACTAATGCTTTTTTATGGGTTTTTAGTAAGAGGAGATAATACAGGGTAACACGATTTTTTTTTGTTTCATGTTTGTGTTCCTTCATTTTTTTACAAAAACTTATTCTTCTTCGTTATCTTGTCTTTTTTTGTGTAAAATCGTATTTTGAGTACAAATAAGCCAGTATTTTGTATGTAATAAAAAATACATGTATTTAAGAAAATCATGAAAATAAGATAAAATTATTAAAAACAGTTTTTAAGGGTGTTATTTAATAAGTGTCCGATATTTCAGAGAGTGATTTTCAAGTATTTTTAAGGTAAAAGTTCCTATGAACGTGTGGTCTAAGATGCTTCGCTTTCAAGATACAGGGTGTCAAAGTTTTATTTTTATTTATGTTTTCTGCATAATTTCCTAAATAATGCCGATTTCCGAACGAAAATTGGTACCTGGGGTTTTTTGACATGAGAAATTTGAATTTGTTCTTAATTTAGCTCTTACTTGTAGGGCGCTAGCCACATGTATATTCTCACTTTCAAAGGCTCATGACTTTTGTACAACCC
Source organism: Listronotus bonariensis (assembly GCA_014170235.1). Taxonomy (NCBI): domain Eukaryota; kingdom Metazoa; phylum Arthropoda; class Insecta; order Coleoptera; family Curculionidae; genus Listronotus; species Listronotus bonariensis. The sequence goes on from JACEGR010004276.1 coordinate 75,305, forward strand.
TGTATTTACATTTTTGTTAAAAGAAATGGATTCCTTAGTCATTTTACGTAAAAAAGGTACTCTTATTAGATGACGCTAGGAGCAACCGTTTTCGAAATATTTTAGTTTAAAATAATCGATGCATACGCTTAGTAATAAATATGCTAAGTAAAGACCGCCGAAAATGACGGTTTTATCAAGTAGCCTAGTCAATGCATTTTGTTTGTGTTGTCATGTAAAAATTCAGACATAATACAATTTTGACGTACTTTGACGTACAGTTGAGTAGTAGGTAATAAATATTAGTGAGTTTTTAAAATGGTAAATTTTACCAATGCTGAGTATGCTGACATGCATTTTACATACGGACTTGCTAATGGAAATGCTTATGAAGCTAAACGTTTGTATCAGGAGCGTTATCCGAATCGCATAGTTCCAACTCCAAAAACTTTTTCAAGAATCCACGGTCGGTTAAGAGAAACAGGAACATTTGAGAAAGCTAGTCACCTGTCAGGTGCAGTTCGAACAGTAAGAACCCCAGATATCGAAGATGCAGTCCTTAATATGGTAGAAGAACAGCCGGATACAAGCACCAGGAAAGTAGCGTTTACGTTAAATATTTCTCATTTTCTGGTATGGAAAATTTTAGTGGATAATTTATTATATCCCTATCATGTTCAAAGAGTTCAGGCACTGCTACCTCGTGACTTTCCCTTACGTATAAATTTCTGTCGTTGGTTTCTCCAATGCCTTATTCAAAACCCTTTGTTTCAAAACCTTACTCAACCATGGCATCCTAGGTCGCCAGACCTTAATAGTTTGGATTATTTCCTTTGGGGACATCTAAAAACATTAGTTTACCAAACACCTATTCAAAATGAAGAAGAACTGAAATCGAATAATGGACTCTTGTAGAACGATTGAAAATACTCAGGAATTTTCCAGAGGGTACGCGAATCAATGAGGAGAAGATTGGATGCGTGCCTACAGGCAGGGGGTGGGCATTTCCAACATTTATTGTGATTTTGATCTGGTTTTTCATCCTGTTTTATTTAGTGTTCGTCTGTTATTTTTTTTTTTAATATTTCATGTTGATTAAAAAGTTAATTTACAAAATTGTTTCATTTTTTCAAAACACATGCATCGATTTCAAACCAAACCAAACCAAACCAAAATATTTCGAAAACGATTGCTCCTAGCGTCATCTAATAAGAGTACCTTTTTTACGTAAAAATGACTAAGGAATCCATTTCTTTTAACAAAAATGTAAATACAGGGTTGTACAAAAAGTCATGAGCCTTTGAAAGTGAGAATATACATGTGGCTAGCGCCCTCTACAAGTAAGAGCTAAATTAAGAACAAATTCAAATTTCTCATGTCAAAAAACCCCCAGGTACCAATTTTCGTTCGGAAATCGGCATTATTTAGGAAATTATGCAGAAAAAACATAAATAAAAATAAAACTTTGACACCCTGTATCTTGAAAGCGAAGCATCTTAGACCACACGTTCATAGGAACTTTTTACCTTAAAAATACTTGAAAAATGATTTTACTTGACAAAATAAGGGTAGAGCTTTATATTAATTTTTTTCAAAATGTCAATCGTTTTCGAGTTACAAGCCGTCAAAGTTCAATTTTTATTTTGGTTTTTTCGCCATATTGTATTTATTTTTTAACCAATCCAGTTGATATTTGGCACACAATTTGAGCTTTGCAAATTCTAAAATTTTAAGACAAAAGTACTTTTTAAATACCGCCAGAGGGCACTTTACCTAAAATTTAAAATTTATTTACATCATAACTTTTTACTTTGATAGGTATCACAAAAGCTGGGAACGCCATTTTATAGACAATCAAAAACTTACAAAATAAGCTACTCTTTATTAAAGTCGGTAGACCTCATTGTTACAAATTACCTACATACATAAAGGGTGTCCAGTAACTCAACCGACAAACTTAACCAAACGATTCTACAACCAAAAATAAGAAAAAAAACTTCATATAAACATATGTCCTAAACGTCTTAGTTCTTGAACTACGGGGTATTAAAAATTACAAAAAAAGTTTTTTTTTAAATATTTAACACACGGTAGTTCACAAACTAAGACGTTTAGGACATACGTTTATATGAAGTGTTTTTATTATTTTTGTTGTAGGTTCGCCCTGTAAAGTTTGTCGGTTGATTAAGGGACACCCTGTATGTATGTAGGTATGATTGAATGAAAACTTTGATATCTATTAGTGCCTAAACGGTGAGGTTTATCGACTTTAATAAGAGAGCACCTTATTTTACAACTTTCGTATTTTTTTTAAGTCTTGAATTTGATTATATAATATAAAGGATTTTTCATTTTAGAACATCATACTTTTTACGGTACTCTGTATATCTAAAGAGATAATAAAAATCTATTTGTAGATATGAAAACTACAGAATTAAACCGACAAACTGGTAGTTTCTTTATTTTGCAGGATAAAAAATTGAAAAGTAATGCGGATGTAAATTTATAACTTGACACCGGGTATAGGGTGGTTTCTTTGGGTGAGATTATAGGATATAGGCTAAACGGTTTTCTGTTCTAGTCGTTAAGTTTAATGGCGCAATCCAGATCCATGGTAACTTGATTGGTTTAAAAAGATGCAAGGTGATCCTTAAAATTCGTTTATTTTTATTATGCCCTATTACTCGGTGACTCTCCTGATTTAAGACCTTAAACTTGGATTTCTTCTCCTTTATTAACTTCTTTTCCCATGCAGACATATCGAAATTCTGTTTTTTTTTTCCGAGGGCCAGATAAATATCTCACCAGCAGGTATTTTCCCTTCTTAATGTTCTCTAATGTAGAACAAAAGTATTCAACCTCCCCTTCATCTTTGTTGATATCAACATCACTGTCGCTGTCATCTAATTCAAGATTATATTTGTACTATTGTCACTGGATTCCTGAGATAGTTTCGGGGCTAGAACTCTTCGGCCTGGTTCAGCTGCTTACAATTTTCTATTACGTCGAGATTTTCAAAGGTGGAATTGTACCTCAATTCTTTCAAAAATGGGCAAGAGAGGATCTAAGCTTGTCTTCATCAATACCGTCTTGTGGTAGCTTTTTCAAAACTCGATTGGAATTGAATGGTGCAATGCCTCATGCTTCAAAACCAGAAAGTAAATTTCTTTTATAGCAGTTTTTTTTCGACGGGTTTTATTGAAAAAATGGATAAGGTATCACCTCCTTATCCATTTTTTCAAGGGTTTGCTTCAACAGATTAGGATATTTATTTTCTGGAATGCCAGAGGTGTTGGAATTTTGTATTTTCCAGGATGTAAAAGTTTTTTTCCAGCTTTCTTTAAGGGCCTGAAGAATGCGAGAGGGCTGACAAATACTGGTAGAGTTGCATGGCAAGCATGCAAATTCTATATCATCCTGTTCACATTCTATATCATTCTGTTCCTTCGAGTCGCCTAGCATGTGGTAAGAAACAAGTGACAAACCAATCATTGAAGGTTGACATATTAATCCAGCCATGTGAGGTTCGATTATATCTTGTCCCTAGTGACTAACATGGTAGTTCGCAGCATGGGCTGCCCTTGGTCATTTTTTTTAATATGTCAAAGAAAATGAAATTTTATTTTGATAGTGAAAAACATTTACTTATTAGTTTAGTAGACAATTACACATTAATTGCAGAATGTAAAAAAATTGACGGGACAACATTAAAAAGTAAGCAAGAAACTTGGAACAAAATTTGTAAGTCCTATAATTTCAAGCGCACTGTCAAACAACCTAAAAATTGTGGGGACAACATCAAGCAAAAGAAAATTTTTATTTTTATTATTGCTAATTTAGTTTTTTTAACAATTGGCTTAAAATGCCTTAATTTTAAACATATTTTAATAGATGTTCTAGTAATTTGGTTGTTTAATTTTAAGAGTTGAGAATCCAATTGGCCATCAGTTTTAAAATCATAAAATTAAAAGTCAAATACTTGTGAAGTTGGATAGACAGAGCCTTATAATTTTTTTTTATTTTAAATATTTATACATGTTTTATTTTATTTTTATATTTACGTGTATATATATTTTTAAAAATCATATTAGGAAATTCTGAAAACTTTTTCATAATATTTTTAACAGTACCAAAAATCAGATACTGAATGAAAAAATTATATAATAAAAACTCAGGTGGAGTACCACCTGAACCAGAAAATGGCAAAGAGGGTTCAATCTATTGTACTATATATTGACTTGGAAATATACAATCCCTATGATAGCGTAACAACTTAAAAAAACAAAAACATTGGTAAGTTTTTTTGTTGCAGTAGATTTATTCATATATTACGCCATCTTACCTATAATATGTCCTCGAATATGTCATATCATAGAAATGCACTAAGGTCAACTTATTTTAGATTTGAAGGACCAATAACTAAACAAAGAGAATGGTGATGATACCATTACATTAATTCTTTTTGACCATAAATATAGCAATAGAAAAGATGAGGGTACCAAAAGTAAGTAATATGTATAATTAAGAATGTTTTTCTATGCCTTAAGTTTATATTTTTATTTATTTAACAACATGCGATTTGCCCATTATAAAGACACTGAATGTGTTGAACCCAGTAAATCAAGGAAACGAAAAACTAGCGATTCTTTAATAAAAGATCCGAAAGCATATCTACACGAGGAGGCAGCATTGAGACGAAAAAATTTGAGAAATCAATAGTGCAGCAAAAACAGCTTCATTTATTAAAAATGGAAGCAGCTAAAGCCAAAAAATATTGGGAATCTAAAACCCGGTTAGAATCAGAAAAAAATAGAGGAATTGTAGTTTTTTTTTTTCGTGGCAGTTTATTTTATTATTATTTATAGTAAGTTTAATTGTTAATAAAATTTAATTTTTGTTTATTTAATACCTAATTAGGTATAGGATTATTTATGTTGTTTTCCTTATTTTTTCCTTGTTATTAGAGTTTCAATTTAGTTTTGAATACTAAGTTCCATATAAAATAATTTATGTTGTTTTCCAAATAATTTAATTGTTTTGTTATTAGGGTTTAAATTTTGTTTTATTTATATTTAATAATATTGTTTATGTTAATCTTTTTATTTTGTTTTTGTTTATATTTTGTTATATTATATGATGATTTTTAATACACATATATACATTTAAAATACTTTCTTTTATTCTTGTGGCCCTACGTAACTCTTAAGTTATAAGTATACACTATAAAAACAAAGAAATGTACAGAAAAAAACCACCTTTCAAACAAAAAATATGTATTACTATCATAAATATCTTTCATCATTTTAAAATAAGTAAAAAGTATAAGACAAACTCGAAGTCTGGGTCACAGTCAAATAACATATATTTTTACGACAAAGGTTACACGTGTTTCGCCCTCTCGAGCATCATCAGATCTACAATAAATAGAAAAAAACCTAATATATGCCAATAAAACCAATAAACTTAAATTACCTTTGAAACAATAAGACATTATCTAAACATAATATAATTTAAAACACGGCACACTACATATTAAAATGACAACAATGAATGAGGTTAGATCCACGGAAAAAAAATTATAAAATAAAACAAAAATTAAAATTAAAAAGTTTTACGCCAACCGGGTTCGAACCCACAACCTTAAGATTTCAAGTCCGAACCTCTACCATTATCAAGAGGTAACTTTTTACCTCTACAAATTATTATATAAATAATAAAAACAAAATAGTATTAAATATTGTTTAATTATAATACATAATATTAATTTGCAAAATGAGTTAGTATAAAAGCCCTTCGATAATAAAGAGCATCTGCATTAGGGTTATCAATTGTTTGAAAGGCTCAATTAGTTTAAGAGAAAAGTGGATTTGGTTCAATAAGGTTTGTTTTTTGTATAAATTTAAGAAAAGGCTTTATAAATAATTATCTATTATCTTATATCTAAATACATCAGCGATTAAATAAAAGGATTATTTTAGATATACTATATGAGCAAGCAGTTTTGGTTCATCGGCGAGTAATGTAATAAACAAACAAGTAGTATTAGTCACCTATGTTTACATGGTGGTATTTAGTTAGACTCTCTTTTTCCTTACATTGCCGATGTGTTATGTTATTAACCTTAACCGGTATGTTCGACCAAGAATATTATAATAAAAAAGAAGTTTCTCAAAACCATACAAAAAAACCTTATCTGAGGTCGAAGGAACAAATGTTTGAAATGCTCAATTAGTTTAAGAGAAAAGTGGACTGTATTTGGTTCAATAAGGTTTGTTTTCTGTATAAATTTAAGAAAAGATTTTATAAGTAATTAAAAAGAATAAAGTAATATTTTAGCATCCAAAAGACAATATAAAATGCGGGTTGTATATATCAGCTAAGAAAAATCACTAAATAAAAGCGGGACACTAAAATACTTACCACTGTTTGCGGGAAATTGCACTTAAAGAAAAGCGTGGGTGTAATATTCCCAAAAAGCGCGCGACCGTACGGTTCACGTGAAAAATATGCAGTGTTCGATGCGAGCGCGTTTCAGGTCACGAAGTACCTTACTGTCGATAATGATAACAAAAAAAATAACCCGAACAATAGGGAAAAGTACCATATTTATATGGTTCGTACTAGATGCTAAAATTAATAAATAATAAATATTTATTAATGAACGGGGATTAAACATCAATAATATGATTGTCCAAATTTCCTCTTCATTTTCAGCATGATGTTCAAAATCTTCAATTATTTTTTTGTATGGCCACATTATGCAGCAAGGCTACAGCACAAATTATAGCAACAGAAGTCTGTAGTTTGGTTTCCAAAACTCGCCTTAGACAAGAAAATCTGCGCTTCATTATACCAAATGTTCTCTCTATAATGTTCCTTGTTTTTTAATGTGCAACATTGTACCTGTGCTTAGGTCTTGTCACAGAATTAACCACAGGTGTCAATAAATATCGTTGACAGGCATATCCATTATCTCCTAATATTTTTCCTAAAATTTAAAACAAAGAAATTACAAGTATTTTAAACAAAATATATGTTTGATGGTTAGTACACATTACCTATGGTAATAAAAATGGACATTTACCCGGTATTTCATTATTTTCGTACTTGATTCTTAATAAAATTCTTTGAAAAATGACATTATCATGCATGGAGCCTGGATATCTTACTACAGCGTCAAAAATTTTAAAGATGGCCCACAAGCAACCTGTAATGAATTTGGTTTATTAAATTATAGGAATAAGATTAAAAATAATTAGGCTTCATTTTTAAGTAAGTTATTATTATTGATATTGTACTGAAAAAAGGACTTAAACGTAAATTTTTCAATTTACAAAAAAACTTTTTAATGATAATATCTTTACCTGCACATTTAAAGAAAATGTCCCCTTCCTATTTCTAAGAACTTCAGCATTTGCCCCTCCAGGATTTCTTGTTGGAATATGTGTCCCATCTATACAATAGGACACACCTGAGAAATTTTTAAGTTTAAAAAACTTAGCCATATTATTTCAAATGTCCTCTGCACTGTCTGGGAATTTGACAAAATTCTTCAGATTACCTGCAAGAACCCCACGAACCCTAGATATTATGCGGGACACAGTTGGTTGTGACACACCACGAAGATCTCCACAAACCATCTAAATAGTTTAGAAAGTGGTTATTTAATATACAAGCATAAACAATTACTTTTTTAATTACCTGGAAGTTACCAGTTGCATAAAATCTTAGTGCAACCAACAGCTGATAAATTGGGGGTATTGGTAATCCTCTATTATTTTCTTTGCTTAAAGCATCAGAAACTAAAGGTTATAGAACATCCCTTACAGTTTGTTCTAAAAATCGATACCGATATTTAAAATCTTGTTCTTCATTAAAGGTAAAGGGATCCTCTACATTTCTGATGTATCTTTTTGGTATTCTTGCCCTTACCTCCTCTTGGTTTTCTTCCACAATCTGTATAAATTCTATGAAATCTTCAAAATCCATTTTTTTCCTTTAGTATTTTGTGTTTATAACTCTAAACAAGCAAAACTAACTCACGATGACTCACGACCAAAAACTAAAAAAGGTAAACATAACCTTAAATTTTTTTCAAGGTATCCTTAAGGAAGGTCTCATACTTGCTTATATCCCTCAAGGCCTATTTAGAAGACTATGAATTGAAAAAGGATACCTAGGGTGCATCAAGTTGTAAGGAGGCCTTAAGTAAAGTACTTTTATTTTTAAAAATAGAATAAACTTTACGTTAACATTTTAGGTAAAGCATTAAAGACAAAAATTTTTTTTTTTTTTCATTTTTTTTTAATATTATGAATTAACACTTAAATACTCAACACGACGGTGTAAATTTTACCAAAATCTTTAAAATATTTTTTAAATTTCACTCCTTTAGGCCCAGTAATTAATTTTAAATTTTAACTGTAAAAAATGTCAACAACTTTTTTGTTTACTTTATTTTTGTAACTTTAAATTTAAACATAAAATTTAATTCTTTACAACAATTTTGTTTTAGCTTTAAAATTAAAGTACTTTACTCTAGGTCATTTTTTTACTTTTAGTTATAACTTGTTAACCCTGTATAAAACCAATCGAAGTAAATTTTGTATTTCCTGGTTTTGGACCATGCCACCAGTTTTCCCAAGATGTCCATTTTAAATTTAAAAATGTTTGTTTCTATGTCCTCTTGTAACACCCATTCTGGGACATACTGTGTACCTGTAATCCAACTTTCACATGTAAAAATGTTTTTAGTCTTTTAAAATGTTTTAAAATTCCTAAAAATTTTAATTTTAATAAATATTATTAAAAGTTAGAGTTACAAGAATAATTAAAAATGTCAGTATTTTGTGTTTTTTATTTTTTTTTATTAAAGTATATATTTGCTTCGAATGTCAGCTTCATTTAACTATTTTTGTAAAAGATAACAATTAAAACCCAACTTTTTTGAACTTTTCTCGAAAATTTTTAAGGTTAGTATCTATATTGTAGGTTTTTTTTTTAATATTGACAACTTTAGTATTTAACTTTTTTAATTTAATAGGATTCATTGTTTAGGTTGAAAAAACATTTTTACCCTTAAAAACCGCCCTCTCTCCTCCTTCCCCTTACTGGATTATTTTGGTCCGGAATTGTTTTCCTTACATAGTTATAATGCACTTAACAAAAGTATATTTTTAGTTTGCTGTAAGAACTTTTTTATGGCCATTTTCACTGCTATTTCGCCTGAGCTATAAATCAATATTAAATAATATTTTATAGGGTATGTATATTAAAAATCTAATTAAAAAAGCTTAAACATTTAATAACCGTAACAATCACAACCCCAGACAATAGAATCATTTATTAGAGCATCTAAACAATTATTATTTTTATACGTATCGAGCTAATGCTCAATAACAAAATGTTATTAAATACCTTTCACTTCCTACAATGTATTTTTGGACTCGACTTGTAAATGAACAAGTGGCCCTATAGATAGAGATATTTAGTGTTCTTCTAATCTAATGTTAAAAACTTAAAGCAAATTGTAACAATTTTATTAAAAATCTACCAAATATTCACACCCATAGCCTAACTAGTTCAATTGCAAGTTGAATGAAAAATGCATTAAATAAAATGGAAGGTATATGAGCAGATTTTGTGATTAAGCATCAGCGCGCATTTTTTTATGAGTTGGTATAGTTATATTCATAAAAAAAGCGTAAGGGTTAGAAAAAGAGGTAACTAACCTTATTTTTATCTAACGTTGGCTTCTAAAACTATTAAAGGAGGTTATAAGATGTCAAACGTTTTGAGCTATGGCGTGAACATCGATGTAAATAAATTAAGTTAAAATAAATATAATTTTTAAGCAAATATTATTGATTTTTTTTCTTTTACAGCTTAATACCTTTTTAATTTGAAATAATTAACGTGCTTTGGAGCGGAAAATAAATTTTTCGTTCTTAATTTTGTTTTTATAAGAAAATCGAAAAGCAAACAAAAAAGGCCCCTCACCTTTCAAATTGCGCCCTCTTTCCATCACTTGATCACTTAGCGCCCTATATATAAACATAAGTATCGGAAAATGAAAAGTGCAGAGCTCCCCTCCTCGAAGGTGTCACCCGAGTCAGACACCCCCGTTTGCCTTCAGCTAGATCTGGCGTTGGGTACCTTTCTTTTATTACTTGTACGACTTTTTTATGTATATTAGATGATTGTTTAGTTACTATTATAAATAAAAAAAAGATTAAGGGTTGCATTGTTGCAATTGCCAGAAAAAGTGCAAGTTTTTGAGATTAAAACATTAAAAATTGTTTTAAGTACGCCACTAGATACTGAATTTTACGTAAAAGTTATAAAACTTTTTTATACAGGGTGGCCCAATTGTCTGGGAAAGTCCAATATTTCTGTTGTTTACCAAGATATGAAAAAAGGTTTATAAAAAAAAATTGGGTTTTTAAGCGTGCATGTCCCAAAATATTTGGACGTTTATAGAGTGTACAAAAGAAGTTATGGCTAAAGGTAAAGGAATTAAAAATTTGTACATATAACGTTACAGAAATGCGGCAACAAGGGTATACAATTTCTTGCAGGTCGATAAATAAGTTCTTTTTGAAAATAACCATAGCTTATGATACATTATTTTAAAGGGAAAAGATAAAATTTTAAAAATTTTGACAAATATACTTGGTGTTTCATTTAAAATAGCAAAGTCCTTATTTATGAAAAAAATATTTTTCATGAATTTCTCAAAAACCTTAAATATCTAAAAAACCTTACATTTTTGGTATAGAAATCGCTAAAGAAACTTACCTTGTTTTTATTCCTTCAATCTAAAAATGGCCTAATGTACAGGGTATCCAATTTAAAAAAATGAGATTTAGCTTTTTAAATATCGAGATGTTGGCCATGCTATAAAAATACCCTGTATAAGATCGAGCGAATTTTTTTATAGGAATTTATTTTGTGGTCCTTAGTATCCTAAAACACTTAGCTAAGTATTATTAATAACTAATGTATTTCCGTTTTTACCTAATTTTATGTTTTTTACGAAAGTTTCAGTAAATTATAAATAGCGTGGCAACATCGCCACAAATGTCAAAATAAAATAACGTATTTTATGATACATCCGATTCCGTAAACAAAAATAGGGGTTACAATTTAAAAAACTAAGTTCTTGGCCATAAGTTTTTTTTGGGACACTATATACATCAAAATATTTGTGGAACTTGCACGTTTAAAAACCCTGCAACTTTTATATATATTTTTTTGTCATATCTCGTTAATCAACAGAAATATTGGACTTTCCCAGACAATTGGCCCACCCTGTATAAAGTTTCTTTCTATCTCCATAAATGTCCGAGTAATAAGACATCACAAAAATCACACATTTTTAAAAATTACCCCGTGTCTTCTAAACCAATGAAGTTAGCGTGGATCTGAATACGAAGTTACACTCAAACATTAAATCCGAGAAATACCCTATTATCCCAACCAAAAATCACTCTGTACACAAATTTACACATCACAATTTTTTTATTTTTATCGTACAGAAAAAAACAGCTTATTGGCCTAATTTTGTAGTTTTTAAATAACAAATTATATTTTTATTATATCCTAAAATATACAGGGTACGCCAAAATATTTAATTTTTTAAAATGAGCACCCAATACAGGGTGTCCCGGCATCCCCGGATCTAGAGGGCAAACCGGGGTGGTGCAGGCGCCACCATCGAGGGGTGGCAAAATTTAAAATTATCATTATAATTATTATAATATAGATATTTATTTAAACACTGCTAATTAGAATTCTGAAAGTAATATACTAGCATTTTTTATTGTTTTGTTCCAGAAACACAACTCTTTAATATGATCTCGTCTCTGGCTTTTATAATTGAATTCTAGTCTTATCCTTAAACAGTACATTTTTCCATTGCTGCATATTTCACCAAATGTGGTTCGGGAAAATTCTAATCTTCGAGACTGCGATTTCGAATACAATTAATTATTAAGAAATAATAATAAATTAATGTAATGCAACGCTTGCTCCTTAACCAGGTGTTTTGAAAAAAATTTCTAGTCTTTTCATACTTTAATAAAATATTCTGATACCGTAGATTTACCTTTCCTAAGACGCCATGCTATATTTTATTGTATATATCCTTCATTACGCAGAGTCACAATTTGTGCCGCTACAGCTTCACTGCAAAATCTAACCGTGGCATATTATTGTTTTAAATACAGGTAATACCAATGCGAATCACTAGGATTAACTTAATTTCACTACAAAGAGATTAAATTACTATATTTATTAAAGTGCCTTATTATTAATTAATAAACATGAAGCTCTACCCTATTTTGTCAAGTAGAATCACCCCCTTAAGTTTCGTGATCGATTTTTGAATCACCCTGTGTATATATATAACAAAATTTGTATGTATTTTCGACCGTACGATATAAATTATTGGGGAAATTTATCGGGTTTGCGGTCTGTGGATTAATTAAAAGTAACTCCTTTTTCTTAAATACCTCTATATTTCGCCATTGCTCAATAGCTTCCTCAGGAGAAGTAAACTACAAACAATGACAAAGAAAAGTACACATTGAAAAGAATATACATAATAAAGTTATAGTTAAAAAATTTAAAAAGACATGCATAAATACTGACTAAAAAAAAACTTTACTCACAGAAATAGATTTATTCCACAACACTTAAAACCAACAACACGCTCAACATGGTAATGTAAATTAAAATAAAATATTTTATTTTCCTGTAACCAGGCAACTTAAAAAACAAAAAACAAAAACTTCGTAGTCGTGTATATATATATAAATGGGATTCAAATTCGATCACGAAATTTATAAGGTGATTCTACTTGACAAAAAAGGGTAGAGCTTTTCGAGTTACAAGCCGTCAAAGTTCAAGTTTTTATTTTTTGTTTTTTAAATTGCCTGGTTACAGGAAAACCGATTTGACTAATATTTGAATGATAGGCTAAGTCGTCTACGATTCATTATTTTAGTAACAATTCATTGATGTGTGCCGCTAGAGGGCACTTTACCTACATTGCAAATTGTTTTCTTGTCATAATTGTTTAGTGTTGACAGCTAAAGTTGCATGTTTTCTAAAAGACTAATAGCAGGCCAATAATGCTCCTGATTTCACCTTGCTAAATCCAACTGAGTTAGTTCTGGTTAGTCAATAGTAAATCACCCTTAAAAATTAGGTGGTAAATTTATTTTTCTCATTTCGTTACCACCAGCTACCAGGTAAATAGCTATCAAAGTATACTAAAGCTGTCAGTTTAACATCAAATCAATTCGCTTTTTAAACTATTTAATTTAAGCTATTTAATTTCTAATCTTAAAATAACTAATAATGACTAATTACCAATATTCAAATATCGAATATTGTGATATCCATTTTTGTTATGGAAAAGCAAATGGTAATGCAGAGTTGGAAAGAAGATAATATATGGAGACTTATCCGGAAAGAAATATCCCTCATGCTCAAACACTTTCCAGTGTGTACAGAAGGTTTGCGGAAGGTGGTTTCTTTAAAAGTTATAATGGAAATAGGGGAAGACCTAGAACTGCTAGAAACGTGAAACAAGAAGAAAGAGTGCTTGAAATTATTGAGGAGTTATCCAGGTACTAGTACTAGAAAAATTGGAAATAAAGTGCGGCTCTGTCAGGCCAGTTCATGGATGGTACTAAAAGAAGAACAACTACCCGTTTCATTCACAAAGGTGCAGGCTCTTTATGACGATGATCGGCCGAGACGGTTGGAAATGTGCACTTCGATCCTAGATAAGTATGAACACGATAATCGATTAATTGGCCTCATATTATTCACTGACGAAGCTGACTCATGATGGTATAACAAATCTACACAACATCCACACATATGCTTACGAGAACCCAAACAATGTGGTAGAAACGAAACATCAGCGTAGATTTTCACTGAATGTGTGGGCAGGGATAATAGGAGATTGCCTTATTGGTTCTCATTTCTTTGATGACCTATTAACTGAAGACGTATACTTAAATTTTATTTAAAAATCATCTCCCATTGTATCTGGAAGATGTGCCATTGGAAGTAAGAGCCAACATGTGGATCCTCCAAGACGGAGTTCCGCCCCACTTTAGTATACGTGTCCGGCAGTATTTAAATGCAACGTATCCTGAGCGATGAATAGGACGAAGTGGACCATTGGCATGGGCAGCGAGGTCACCAGACCTTAATCCTATGGATTTTTTCTTTTGAACTTGAACTTTGACGGCTTGTAACTCGAAAAGCTCTACCCTTATTTATATTAATAATTTTTAGTAATTTCTAGCCTAAAAATTTAAAAAAATGTTAAGGGTGGACAACCCTTATCACTAAGGGGTATGAAAAATAGATGTTGGCCGATTCTCAGATCTACTCAATATGCTCACAAAATTTCATGAGAATCGGTCAAGCCGTTTCGGAGGAGTACGGGAACGAACATTGTGACACGAGAATAT